>JBAJNP010003656.1:0-38051 GCA_036877545.1 Yasuhikotakia modesta | reverse complement strand
ACACAACACAATTGCAGTTTCACGTGCAACTCAACTGGGGGCGCCAATAACGCAGCTAACTGCTTTACGACACTGCCGTAAATCGCTTCGGATCAGCTGTTTGCGCGTTTACTCTCGTTCATCGTCTATTTTATCAAAATATTAATTGTCAAAATATTAAGAAAGTCTTACTAACTGTTACCAGAAAGTCACGCATATCATGGATGTGTCTCAATGTACTGTGAGATGCCTATTTGTACAGCATTTAAGGGCAACATCAACTTATCTTAGGACGCCTAAGACGCCCAGACAGCCAAAGTTTGAACATTTCCTATTAGTATATTTTGTTACAAATAGTTATAATATAATATTTTAATAAAGACGACTTCTCGACTTCTCACTGTACATCTGATGGTGGTTTTCTGTCCGGGCTCATGAAGAGATCTTGCAGGTCTGGTTCTGATGGCTCGTCTGTTTGGACTGCCACATGTCTTTATTGTGGGATCTTTAAAGTGACTGTGTGCTTATTTTTTATCATTGGCCGGATCTGCAGCGACACCTGTGGGCGTGGCTTTCGGACCTTTGTGTGGCTGTAGTAAAAGCTTGTATGGGATTGACTGGGATTGACTGGGATGCACAACCTTTCATCCTTTATTTTATGCCTGAATATAAATTAGCAGGTGAACATACAGCACAAAACTTACAGAAGCTGCTTATTTGGTTGTTATTGCCAGAATCTACTGCAAATATGTCATTGTAAAAAATGCAAAGACAAAATAAAGGTTTTTCTCCAGAACACATTTTATTGCTGTTTATTTCTGGAAAATTGTCATTTTACAGATTTTGTACATAAACTCTTGACCAGTTCATGTCCTACACACTGAATTTCACATAAGACAGACAAACATCGTAAGGCAAGAATAAGTATTTGGGTGTGAAGCTGCACACGGCTTGAGGTGTTAATAAATGTTCAGCAGTTTTGCTGTGATCTGTTGTTTCTTCACTGTGAATACCTTGCTGCGTATTCTTTCCATCTATAATGGCGTCATATTTCTGTAATAATAGGTAATTTTCTAATACTGTATGAGGTGATGTATGGCCATAATGATTAAACTCATTGCAGTGAGACACAGTTGCTGTTGTGAATTCTTTACCTTGTGGTTTATGATATAAATCAGAACAGAATAACTTACATGTAACAACCTGTACACCAAACAACACACACCTGTATTCAGTCAGTCACATATGATCAACTGATCACTACAATGTCCAAACCTCTATAATATCTACTGCAAATCAAATTCTAATAAAGTAACCGTTGTTTCATAAGGCTATTCATTTGAGAACATTCATGTCTAACTAATAATTTAACAAAAGCAAAGGTTAACTTGCTTTATATACCACATGAGCACTACAGAGGGGCCATGCTGATGAATTAATACAAACCAAAATGCAAGATTGTATTCAACTTCCTGAGTTAAAGAAATGCCCCACACATTTGTGGGATAAATAGTACATACAGTAGCAAGTGGGGAACTTTAAAGGTTACTATAACACATCGGTTATTTACAACTGAGCATCTATGGAGAGTCACAAATGCTGTCCATATGCACTAAGAAGTAAATAACAGGATATTTCTCCAGCTAGCTTACTAATATTTTTTCTTACCAAGAAAATGTATTAGTTATTAGACTGAGCTACATGCAGGTTAGGAAACACTGGCCATCTTCTGGTTACTGGGTTGCATTACTGTGAAGGCCAATATATTACTCATTAATGTATTTTAAAGTGTTTCACTGGGCAAATAAATGTCCTGTTTTGTTTGAGGCTCTTGTTTGTGTGTTTTGGCTGAGTCTGGGCGGTCCTGTCTGGGACCTCCTATAAGAAAGCGGAGGATCTTCTCAATGGTGGCTTCCTGGTACTCGTGAGACCACCTGCCAATCAGATAATTACATGAATTTTTTTGTCCAATCAGATTACTGCAACTGTAATAAACGTGACTCCTCATTTAAAAGTTGCTCTCAAATTAACTTTATTAAATTAATCTGAAATTGAAACTGAAACATTTGAAATACATTTTGTGCACAAACAAGCAAGTATAAACCAAAATATGTGGTCAAAATATAAACTGAATATTATAGATCAAATCTGTCCATCTGTCAGACTGATGACTTACTTGATGCCGTTAAACTTGAGTATGGTGCTCATATCATCTGGCAGAGAGGCAGGATCAGGCCACATAAAGTTATCGGTGACAGGAACTATGTTTTTCTTTCCATTCAGAGCAGTAACAATCTCCTGTGGATGACATTAAACATCTCATATAGCATGCAGAGAGACACACACAAAACACATAAATAAATTCTCTTATTCAGATTTACGTGATTTGTTCAGCACAATTTGTCTAATCAAATTGCAGCATATTAACCTAATCCATCCCTTTCAAAGTTCTGTAGGAAGTTGATCAAAAAATGCATCCAACCTTATGAACCCAGTCCTTCATCGCAACATCCCCCATGCATTTGTCCAATGCATTGGCTGACAGCACCAAGATGAAGTTGCGCGCCCGCTGCACGCTCGTGATGAGCTTCTCCTCAAACCTGCCGGCTTCCAGCTTCTCCACGTCGATGAAGACGCTGAAACCACGTAACTGTAGATGCACCTTCAAAAGACTACAGAAAAACCAAAGCATTCACACTTACACACATACTTCACTTTCAAATCAGAGTCAAAACATTTTGTATTCACACTGTACAGATTCTGCAGTCTGACCTGGCAAGCTGTGAGCCCGTGGTACGACGGTAACTGATGAAGACATCGGGGCCCGCGGGCTGGGAATCCGTTGAGCTGGGTTTGGTGGGACGGCGGGCAGAAGACAGAATCTTGGCCCGATGAATCCCATTCTCTATGTGACAGTCAAACTGCAACTGTTGATCTGTAATGTTGGTGATGTTGTTTCTATCAACCCCAGACTGGACCAGACCATACGTGTACTGACGGAACCGCGGGTCTATGTCAGCCAGCCAGTCTGCAAGGTTATTGGGGTCACATGTGGAGTAGTTGGCATAGGTCTTCAGCACACGGAGGTCTCTTAGAAACCTGAAAAGTGGTAGAACATGAAAGATATTATGAAAAAACACTAAATCTACATCATTCTTTTTTAGTTTAACTTCTGATTTCATTAAATAAGCACTGGCCTCTTTCGAGTAAGACCAGAACTGATGCCAAGGTCTTGGATCAGATCCTGCTCTGTGATGTTCAGCAGAAGATCTCCATCCACCTGAAGCTCCTGTCATACACATGCACAAATCTGTCAGTTTCTTTGTGATGCAAATGTGATGCTTTTATGACATTTGATTTTACAGCTGCATTCTTAAACATTTCTGATTTTTCTCCAGAAAAATGTAAAATTAATAAACATGAACAGAAATTTATTTAGCACATCTCCGATCAGATGTGATAAACAAAAAAGTGTGTTCAGTTTAAGTGTTACACTATTTGTATGTTGTCTATAAATAAACTTATGTGATATACATATGTGCCAGATATACATGTGTGATGTCACTTCTTCAAGATCAGTATTCAACATCAACACAGATGTGATATTACAATACTGGGCTCAGCTGAACAGGAAACGGGGGCCGCGCACAAACCTGAAAGCGATCTGTGAGCACGCTGAAGCCGACCTGCTGCAGCCAGGTCTGCACCTCTCCCACCTTCCAGTTCAGCACGGAGGACAGGACACGTTTCGGAACGTCCTCCCCCATCGTCCTCAGAGCGCGCTTAGCCAGGGAGCAGACTGTGGCATTGCTGGAGTACATGACGATCCTCTTAAGACTCTGAACAGCTCCGATCTCTTGAAATATCTGCGTCCAAGAAACATTATTTACATGCAGTTAGCAGATGTTCAGTGTAGCAAAGCAATTGAATTACTACCAGTTTAGCCTGTGTTTTTTTAATGAATGCAGCTATATGGCTCAATATGACATTGAAAGGACTAGAGTTAGTTAGTAAAGGTTAGATGTGCGTTTGACCTTGGTGTTACGTTGTCGAGACTTAATGCTGGTCTCGACGCAAAGGTAGAACGCAGCAATGCATTTGCCTTCCAGACGTGTGCCGTCCAGCAGCGGCAGCAAGTGCTGCAGATCTGCAGCTGTGCGGCCCTGCATGCTGTCTGCGCTGTCCAGAAGGTTGCGCGCAAACTCGTCAGGGTCCAACGATGCGATGAAGGGCTCCACCAGCTCCAGGGTGCCAGACTTCACCACCTCTTTCTCAATCTCCCTGTTAGCCGCCAAAATAGCCACAGCGAGACAGGCGTGAAAGCGAATCAGCTCGTCCTCTTTCGAGAAGGCCAGAGGGAACAGCCAATCAGCCGCCTGCTTCTCGATCATCAGACGCTGGCAGCGGTGCCCGCCGTACATGGCGCAGTTAGCCAGGGCAACGGCGCAGTGCCGCAACACAGTCGGGTCCGTCCCGCGGCACCAGTACAGCAGGGTGTCCAGAGCGCTGTTGGTAATAAGTTGGGCGGACGTCTCCTCCGTGTGTTTAAACATGTGCTCCAGAATTCCTGATACGCTCCGTGCCAGCTGGGCATCTTCCTGTTCACGGGTCAGGTTCAGTATGACGCCCAGTCCCATACGTGCCACATAGTCCCTGTGAAATCACAAAGACCAGCATTTTAATATAGTATATAGTAAACAAACATTATACAGTAGAGAAGCATTAAAACAGTATATATATGTATATACAGTATGGTATATATGTGTGTATTTATAGTGCCCCTATAGTAACTTACAGTATAGTCCCTATAGTAACAATATTTTGAACAGTGTATCTATTGTTATGACATTTTATTTATTTAAACCTTAGTCTTAAGACAAAGACTAAGACAAAGCAAAGTTTAAAGCATACTTGCTTTGTTTTTATAGCAAATGTCACGTGATTTGAATGTTTGTACATTTATGTGTGTTTGAGTTGTTATTTTGGTCAACACCGTTCACACAACGCGCTTTATAATGACGCTTCTTGCCTGTTTTCTGAGACCAGTATCTGTTCCAGCAGCTTGGCCGACTCGTAGGTGATTTCAACCGCAGGCGTCTGCAGCAGCTGCAGCAGTAACTCCAGGCCTCCATCCAAGCGGATTCTGTTACAGATCTCCTCCGCTACCTGTCGACCCACTGCGGGCAGAACCCAGGCTTCCTCCACCAGCTGGAAAATCTCAGCAATGGCCCGGCGGGTGTCATCCACGTCGCCGGTATCCCTGGAAGACTTTAGGGTTTTGATCGCGGAGCGCAGGGCTGGGAGAGACCCGTCCAGCAGGGTCTGTACGTCGGTACTGATACCCGGAGAGACAGCTTTGGGTTCCGAACCCGACCTCCGGTTATGCAGTCGGCTGACATATTCGGGAACCGTGAGTCTATCCGAGCTGAACATGGAGAAGTACCGGCAGATCTTGCTAAGATAAACGACGACGGACAAAAACATCTACCAGCTGTTGACTAAAGATCAGTGCGACCCAACCTGTGGGGAAAATGGTCCTTGTGTTACTAGTTTATCTGCTACTTTGTTTTTCTCAGCTGTTACAAATAAACCAACATGTCGTGCAAACAAACGCGTGTTAACCGAGACCTAACAACAACAACGCTTTTCTCCAAAGTGCATCAAAAACAAACACCAGCTCCCGTTACCGTAAAGGCGTTTAGAAACACATTTCGGGCCCATATCCTAACAAAGGCCAAAAGCTTGTTTACAAACCGATGGTCGCCTGGTGGAAACGTTCACATTCAGATTGAACTGACGTGAATGAACGCAAAAAATGAGACAATAACATCAATAAACGGTATCAGCCGGTTTATGGTCGCATCGCTCCTCCGCCGACATCCATGCATTCAGTTTGTTAACCAGTGTCACCTCGTCCCCCCTCTGAGATATTTCAGTTACAGACCCCGAAAGCCTCGCTTGGGGTTATTGTAAAGCAAATCTGAAATTAAACAAGGTTCAGATGCAATGGAGCGTCTTTCTCCAGCATCCTCGGCGTCTAGACCCGCCCTGTGCGCCGCATCTCACCGACCTCACGCAGCGGCTGCTCAGCATCACAACGGCGCTGCGGTTCGCTGCGGCTCCCCCTGCCGGCGGAGGACGACAACACACCACCGTGCCAACATCACAAACTAAACGTTTCACCATCAAACATTAAAACAACATAAACGTTTCAACGTTAAAACGGAGTTTGACATCACTGTTATAAAACAAATCATATGTTATAAAACTGTTTTCAATTCTCAAAAGTTGAAACGTTTGAATGAAGCATATTTTACAATGTTAGTAATATAAAATATAATAATTAATATTCTGTTATATGAAATAAAATGAGCATATGTTTGCACATATATATATATTGCAATATGCACATGTGTTTTATGCATAGTATATAATAGCTGTATATTTGGTATTTTGGCTAGGACTCATTCAGTTCGTAGATAAACTCTTGTGTTAATCATTAACTTTCAGGTCAAAATACTTATTTACTCATTTCAGCTTTAGTAAAACTCGTTGGTTTTCTGTAAATACAGCCTACAATCCACATTTTGTTGTAAACTGTAAACAAGAAGTATTTGTTTAATATTTTCACACATCACACTGTCACACAAGTTAATAAATGTTGTTAATAATAATAAAAATAACTGGGGCGATGATGCAAACAGCTGAAGTAAACATGCGGACAGGTCAGCCTTGTGTTTATTGATCTCTGATCGCAAACCCACTATTGATAAACTTGGTCCATTAGTTTCCTCACAAAATGATGTTTTTCCTGCTGTTGGGACTGCTTGTCTTCACGTCTGCGGCTGAAGGTACATTTATATAGTTTTTGATGTATGTATAGTTAACATAGAAACTTGTGTCTGTTTATATTAACTTCATCAGAGTCGTGCATTGAACGCTGCGAAAATGGTTTCGACGCCACCAAACCGTGCCAGTGCGACTCCATGTGCGCTTACTACGGGAGCTGCTGTGAAGACTATGAGTCGCTCTGTCGCATAAACAGTAAGTTTAACACCCTGGTTTACTCCAATCCAGCCTCTCATCCACCGCTAGTTTCACCAAATCCCATTAAACTCAAGCTCTCGTATCTTCTCAGATCGTGGAGACACTTTTCCATCTTACCCAGAAGATTATGACGAGGACACTAACAGCACAGAGGGGTCAGTCGTGTCCAGATCTCAGCACAAAACCCAAACCGCCTCTCCTGCAATCTTTGCTGACATTTCCGGTCTGGTGACTCCATCTTCACGCATCTTGGACCGAGCAGATCCGGCAAACGATGAGGTTTCTCCACCTGCATTTGCCCCCCAAAGGACCATAACATCACCCTCCACCACTGCAGTCGCGCCCACCACTGTAACACCAACCAAAGCTGAAGACCCAGATGCTGAGGTCTGCAGCGGAAGACCCTTTAACTCCTTCATGCAGCTCAAAAACGGCTCAATTTACGCCTTCAGAGGTGAGTTTAAAGTTATAAAACTCACATTTCACAAAATCTGTTTGTATTTTATTTATTTAGGTTTTGTTTAGAAAGAAAAACCAAATAGACAATGTAAAAAAGTAAACCAAAATATTCAATTGTATTTGTTGCTGATTGAATTTAATAAATATATACATACGAAGAAACTATATATAAAAGAAATCATATATAAAACTAAGAAACTTACATTTGTTGCAGTGATAGAAACTTTTCTATAATCTTATGATGGTTCATTACTGTTGTACCTCTTGTACCTTCTTTCAGTTTAATTTAAACGTGTGAATGAATGTTATTGTGTGTTTAACAGGGGAATATTTGTTTGAGCTGGATGAGAAATCAGTTTTGCCCGGATACCCGAAGCTCATTCAAGACGTCTGGGGCATTAAAGGTCCAATAGATGCAGCCTTCACTCGCATAAACTGCCAGGGCAAAACATACATCTTCAAAGTATGTGGGCGCTCTGTACTTTTGAATCTGTTAAAATATTAGTCACATAATAATAATTGTTTTACTGCATAATTGTACATGTCAATATTTCATTATTTGATTGTCAGGGTAAAAAATACTGGAGGTTTGATGATGGTGTTCTAGATGAAGACTATCCACGAGATATATCTGTAGGGTTCGAGAAGATGCCAGACCACCTGGATGCTGCCTTTGCTGTTCCTGCCCACAGCCATCACGGCAAAGAGAAGGTTTACTTCTTCAAAGGTCAGGCCTAACCTACTAAAAACATCACATTTAGATTCCTTTCATGTTACTTTAATGTGACGATTTCCTGTTTTTAGGAGACCAGTATTACCAGTATGAATTCAAACACCAGCCGTCCCACGAGGAGTGTGTCAAGATGTCCTTAAGATCTCCATCGGCTCTCTTCAGCAGATACACAAACATCTACTATGACCGATGGGCTAAATACTTCAGTCACCTTTTTGGTGGAGGTAGTAGTTCTTCAGAAGAAGCTACAAATACTTGGAAATGTTTCAGTTATACAACCATATCTTTTCAATTAATGTTGTCCAGCTCAGAGTCACCATGGAGGCCATCATTTCATCAACAAAGACTGGATCGGCATCAAGTCGCCTGTGGACGCTGTATTGGCGGGCAGACTCTACATAACTCCAAGATGGTCCAGCAGGGGACGGCAGAACAGAAATTACAGGAGGGAATGGGACCAACAGTGGGACAGGCAGGACAGACAACAGTGGGGTCAACAATGGGGTCAGCAGTGGGGATCCAGGCGAAGACAGAATAGATCTCCATACTGGGAAACTCTGGCTGAGAGGGGCATTAACATTGGACAGGATTTCTCTCAGAGGTTTGAACAGGACCAATGGAGGGACCAGGACCGACGCAGAGACCAGGACCGATGGAGAGACCAGGACCGACGCAGAGATTATTATAACAGGAGATATGACAACGATTATGATTACAGACACGACCCTTCTGAAGACTTAGCGTACGACATGCTACGCAGAAGGCAGCCATTACAGAGCGTCTATTTCTTTAAAGGAGGTACTGCGATTTACACGCTTGTCACAGCTTTTGAATGTTTCCCTGCACTTTACTAGATAACTGATGATTTTTTCTTTGCAGATAAATACTATAGAGTCAATCTACGGACCAAGAGAGTTGACTATGCAAACCCTCCGTACCCAAGACCTATCGGCAAATACTGGCTTGGCTGCAAAGATGCACCTGGTGCAGAGAAATAGTTTAATAAGTAAAAAAATTTTCTAGTATTTATCATGTGAGAAAAATCAGCCATTTTACAGAAGTCATTTCTCATCTCTCTCCTGTTCTGTCTTAGATAAAGAATCTGTGTTTCTCTGACAGGAATGTAAAGGCAGGGGACATTTGTCATTTATAAAAGTTAAATCTGGGTTACAAAGTCTTTAAAATCAATAGATGTTTGTTTTTAACTCGGGACCAGGAAAGATCTGTCAGAATAATCAATGTGGACAAAGTTCAAGTCTTGATCTATATTCTAAATCCCAGATAAATATAATTTAAAATATAATCAAAGAAAAGACTTAATGAGAACTGTGTGTTTTCTTCTAGATTTTACCAAGGACAACAATTTAGCAACAACATTTATTGAGGAACAGTTATACAAATTCATGAATAAACAGCAATGTTTTTGAGTTCTGAGGTCTTTATTTGTTTTCATAATATCATAACTTTTCAAACTGGGATGTATTGCCATCTATTTAAATTTAAATTGCAAACCTTTAAAAAGAAAAAGGGTAGTTTTATTATCCAAAAAAAACATTTTAATGGATTTCATAATGAAAGTACATATACAAAATAATTTTCACAATGCTTGTCTAGTTATTTACAGATATGATTAGAAAGTGTCAAAACTGATTCAGTTTCAAAACCAAGTTAAATTTGAAAAGGTTTTACCCTGAACATTATAAATGCTTTACATAAACATTCTCATAATTAGGCTCAGTTTCCTGTTGGTCCACAACCGTCTCATTAATAATAACCTCAGTCGAGGTGGAGACCCCATCTGATGGAGCCACAGTCTCGTATGCATGTTCTCCCAGAGTGTCTGTTAGACTCACAGTTTCTGTGTCTTGTTCCACCAACGACCTACGTATGTCACTCTCTGGGACACTTTTTAAAATGGAGGACAGGGGCCGTTTGGGGACGCTGTTGTCCTGAGGAAAGTCTGTTGCCCCTGCTATGCAGGGAGAGCTGAGGGAACTGTGTTTCTTGCGAGACGGTTTCCTCATGACCACTTCTGCATGGCCTGACCCAGCAGCTTGCTCCCAAACGCTAGCCCGTGCCCCCAGCTTTCTCCTCGGGGGTTTGGTAATCGCCTGCCCCCGGCCTTTGGGCTGGGCGGCCACATCTTTCTGTCTCTGGAGACTGCCCAGTCTCCGCAGCATTGCCTGCACCGGGCCTTCTGGGCTGGGCTCATGCTTAAACACCTTTTGGGTTTTGCCTACAGTCACATACACGGTTGTCAGTTTCTCTGCTTCTGAATCTGTTTCCTGGCCCCCATCGGAGGAGTTCTGTGGCTGGGCGTTTTTTCTTGTGTTGGAAAGAGTCCGTCGCCTCCCACCAGAAACACTAGGGTGAGTTCTTAGTGGACCAGAGCTGTATCTTTCTGAGTCAGCCTGAGATGTTTCAGTGGTAGATTCTTGCTCCTCAGTGGAGATGTTTTCCTCATTATTTTTCTCTTCCTTTTCTGCCTCTACCTCACTATTGTTCCCCTGACCTCCCTGCAGGGCGGACAGCATTAGCATCCCCAAGGTTTTGGGTTTTCGACTAGAGCCTGGGAGATCCTGAGAAGAGTTCTGGCGCTCCTTAGGAGTGAACTTGGTGCCTTCAGCAAAGGAGACGGAAGGACGCTTGGATTTGGCAATGCTGGAGGTACGTGGGATACCAAAGGCTTGTGACATGTCCTCAGCACTGAAGGTGGAGGCGTCAAGGAAGAAGTTACACTTGGAGTTCAGCTCCTGGAGCTCTCCACCGGCCACAGTTAGAACATCTGAGGAAACCAGAGGAGAACATTCAGACATGAATATACATACAAGAACCTGGAGATCAATGTTTAAGCTCAGAAGTTGCCTTGTTGAACTACTGAACTTCCGTAAAACAAAACCCTAATTAAAGCTACAGCTTTAATATGACCACACAAGACTGGTAACTTAGCATAAGAGGAGTGAAAAGAAGTCTTTCACCTTCTCTAGGAGGTTCACAGTAGATAGCCTCTCCATCATCAGTTTCAAACGAATCAGTGACCCAACCAGATGATGGCTGCTCAATGAAGCTGTGGTTGAAGGTTAGCTCAGGATCATGATGGGACACTAAAGAAGAAACAGAAGTTCTCATTTCCCTTCATCCCATCATTTTCAGAAGATTCTGATACTGGATTGTAGGTATGGATGCAATAGATACATCACCTGTAACCCTGGGTAGACCTGATGACCACATGGAGATGCACGGCAGGGCTGAACCCATGTTGGCCAGCACAGTGTAAACGTGGTGCTTCATGCGGCCTGTAGGACTTCCATCTCCAACTGCCACACTGGAGGACAGGTCATAGGATATATAGGATAAGGAATAGTTCATCCCAGAATTAAAATTCTTCCTCATTTACTCACCCTTATGTCATTTCAAACCTATATGACTTTTTCTACTGTGGAACACAAATAAATGTCTTGTTGGTTTTGTGTCCATAAAATGAAACTCAATGGGTGCCACTGTTGTTTGTTTACCAACATACATATTAAAATATCCTTTGTTTTTATCAGAAGCAAAAAAGTCATACAGGTTTAGAATAAAATAAGGCTAACTGATAAATATTCTTTAGTTTTTGGGTTAACTGTCCATTTAAGCAGATTTTAATAGTTTATTACAGTTAGAGACTTCTTACAGTTAGAGATTTCTTTATCTTTAAAATGACACATTCATACCTTTCTTTCCCTTCGATTTGCCCTCCACAACAGCAACAGCAGAACAACAGGGCAAGTATTAAAATAAAGAGGGGTATTAAAAGCCCTGCTAAGAGACCTGCCCTGCTACCTAGTACAGACACACAAACAAAGAAATAGTTGAGAGGACTGCAGACACCAGCTGTGGTAACAGTATGTAGTGTCTGTACATACTATTTGGACAAGCCCCAGTGGCTGGATGGCAAGCAAGATTCTCACAGTCACATCTGGAGGAGCAGTTGACGCCGTACAAGTGAACCGGGCACGTGTTGTTACAGCTACAACATAGATATAAATGTAAAGGATGTTCCTTCAAATCAACCAACTAAAAACAACCTATTAATATCACTGTACCCTCACCTTTCACCCTGGAATCCAGGAAGACAAATGCAACTTCCTGTCACATGATCACAGTGCCCGTTGTAGCAGGTTTTACACAGGAAACGGCAACTATCTCCGTATGTGCCATCTGTGCAGGGCTTGTCACATCTGCAGCAGGGAAAGAGGCCAAAATAAGTATTTAAGCAGCAGAAGTTGTTATTAAACAGATATTTTATTTATTTATTTATTTACAGAAAAACTCCCTGAAAAAACAGAGTGAAGTATCTTGGTCAAGGTTATACAAGGGTGATGGTTCATGACTGACTCCTTGCAGGGTCCAAATACACAATTCTAGAAACCTCTATGTCACATCATCAAATAAATGAGAATTAGGAATTTCTTTAAATTTATTTTAGTAAAATTATTAGGTGAAATCATACATACATGTGAAAGTTAAACTGCATTTGCAGAATTCAAAGCAACGGACGTTTTGCTTGAATTTGAACAGATTCGTACCTTGGTCCGGTCCAGCCCGGGTCACAGCGTAAACACGCTCCAGTTTCTGGGTCACATGGCTCTTTGTTTCTGCAGTGTGGACAAACCTCCTGGCAGCGATGACCGTATAAACCCTCTGGACAGCGCTGGTCACAGCGAGTGCCGTTCCATCCCGGATCACAAGCATCGCAAAGGCCCTCCTGATCAGAACAAGGCCTGCCGCCCTCACAGCGCCCACAGCTACACACACAGATCAGTCAAATCAATGAATCTTTAGTTATACTGAATAATTAACTTACTCAGTCAAACATCTGTTATAATTTCTTTCATATATACATATATAAACACAAATATATCTAATATCTAAATCTAAGATGTTATGTCCAAATACCAGATTGGAATATTTGAAATGTGAAGATTGTGTTACTTTTAAAACCGTTTTGCTGCAAAAAATAGTTTCAGTTTTGTGCCCCAAAAAAGTTACATTTTACTGCTTTTAAATTGGCTATTTTAAAAAATGCATTTATAAATTAAAATGGCCATAACACACAAATTCAGATCCTTTTAAACCTGTATGACTTTGCTGGTCAATGAAACACAAAATAAAATGAAAAGAATTGTTTTTTCACAATGAAAGTAAATGGGGACTGTGTAGTTTAATTTTGGGGTGAGCAACTCCTTTTACCCTCTCCCAGTCACTCACCTTTTCTCACATCCTCTCCCGTATGTCCCACTGCTGCAGGGCTCGTGGCAGAAGGGGCTTTTGTAACCATGGTGACACAAACATGAGCCGTTTGACGGGTGACAGTCAGCATGGCTGAGATCGCAGATGCATCGACGGTCGCAGGTCGGACCCCACCATCCATTCAGACACTGACAGGCCCCGGTGCGCTGCAGGCAAGGGGACAGGAAGCAGTTGCAACGCAAACTACACTTTTGTCCCCAGTAACCCTCGTTACACAGGCAGCGCCCGGTGGACTGCTCACAGGTGGATGTGCTGGGGTGACACTGACAGGCTTTGGAGCACGAAGACGTCCACCAGCCCTCCTCACAGGTGCAGTTGCCATAAACCGGGTCACATTTCCCATGTCGCCCACATTTGCAGTTGTGCTGGCACATGTTGCCCCAGCGGTTGGGGAAGCAGGAGCACTCGCCCGTTGCCGGGTCACACAGGCCGTGGGGGTGGCAGGGACAAAGCTCACGACAGTCAGACCCCCAAAATTCAGGAGGACACGCTATAGAAGAAAAACAAGTCCATGCAACAAACACAGTCACTTTATAGCATCTGCTAATGTACACAAACATATATATATATTTACATTTAAAGTTGCAATCTGTTACAAAGTCAAACTGACACCTCAGATCATAAATTACTATTCCAAACAATGTATTTGCAAATTGGATTACAAGCAGCTTTAAATAACGGTACCTGGAACATTTAAAACCTAATGGCCCATCAATTCTCAGATATATCACGATCACACAAACACAAAATGTGAATGTACTCACGAGTTTTGCACTGGTACCCATAAAATCCAGGTTTGCATCTGCAAAGTCCAGGATAAACACACACTTCATCCTGCAGACAAGATCTTTCTCCCTCACAGAGTGCTGAGAAAACAAGACACAGATCCAGATGCCTGAAATCACAGATACAAGTATAACAAAACTCCACAAAAGCACTGATGTCTACAGGAAACATGTCTCACTGTCCTGAACCATCAATACAACGAACACGGACGACCCGCGATGACGGCTTTGAATACTCACGGACTGTACATTCATCATCCTGCTGGCTCCACCCAGAACAACATGTTGGAGATGAATCTCTGTTGAGGAAATATGGACTATTTAAAGGGACAGTTCATCCCAAACTGAAAATTCTTCCATCATTTCCAAGACAGCAAAATATTTCTCTAAATATCTTATTTTGTGTTTCACAATAGGGAAAGAGATTTAATTTTGGAATGACATAAATGTGGGTAATATAGTGGTGTCATAAAATCTGAGACAACTCGTAAATCCCAACTTTTCAAATTCAATACTTTGATAAGGTTTTCTATACACATTATATTTAAAGTAAAATTTGGTTTTAAAATGGTTTTAAAATGTTCTTTTTGGCATTATGGTTTACATTAGATTTGAAACAATATATATGAAAAACATACAAATCATTATATCAAAACAACATAGTATGGTAAACAACTAAATATTTCATATTTTATAGAGTCATATTTTTAAGAATATCTGAAACAGCTGTCATTATGTTTTCTAAAGCATTTAAATGGCACACATCCACAAAACGTGTAATAAGTGTAATAATACATATCCATGTAATAAGATTAAATAAATAAAATATGGTAAAACATAAGAACATAAGATATCGGTACCTGGCATTAAAACACACATTCTTCCCTGTCGGAGAGAGTTTCTGAGCTGAGCACTGAACACACACAAGTATCAGTCCAAATGAGATCAGACACATGTCCATCCCCCCAAACCGGACCAACCAAAACCAGACCCGCTCCGCCACCACAGCACCAGTACAGAGATTAGTTCTGTACTGCTGGAACAGAACAGATCCAGTTCTTCTTTGTCTCACTCTTTCAGTCTCTATCTTAGGGCTGTGTAGTAGAATCAAAACCCCCTTGTTTCCTCTGCAAGTTTCCTGAGGAAGAAAAGGGAGTTTCCTCTAATTCAATAAGCCACTGGTTGTTTAAAATCAAGCCCAAAATACTGGAAGGGAGGTGTGGGGAATTTTTTAATGGTCACACAGCTGACATGGAACGTTCTCAAAATGTTGGCTTACGTTTTCTTAGTTATCTCAAAGTTATTGCTAAATGTTTTTGCAGTAACATTCTTTTATTAGAACTTTTTTAAAGAGCAAAAGGGTGGTCACAACAATCTTATGTCAAACACACAAACTGACGGCAACACCGCCAGTTTTAAAGTAACAAACATTCTTATGAACAAACCCTAATAATGAAGTCAAATGGGAGTCGCAGGTTTGTCATTCTAAAGGTCCGGTAACTTCACGGATGAGTCACAGACGGACAAAGGACTTTGGAATTGCTTTACACCGGCAGGCCTTTAAAACACAAGGCATCCATTATCTCCCAATTTCCTCTGAAGGAAACTCAGTCTTCCTCTCTGTCAGGAAACACCTAAAGACTCATACATGTAATCCAACTAGATTTAAACACGTAACATAAGATGCGGCACGTGTGGTAACACACGCAGACGAATCAGGTCATTCAAAAACGTGTTTATTACTCAAAGCAATCTCTTAGTTTTACTTCCGCCTTTAAGTGCGTTGACACATTGATCTAACACATAGTAAAACCTACTGGCTGTTGTCAACAAATAAACGGACAATAAACACTTTAACTACCCTTTAAACATTTAACTCTTACACAGTATTTATTGCTTTTCAACAGCTGGAATTAGTTTGGATAAATACATGGATACACGGCTTCACAGATACTGCATAACATTAAATGTGTTGCATTACTCACGCATTTCAAAATAATTCTATTTAAAAAAATAGAATTTTACACAGATACACTAATAAAATCTTATAAAACTTTAAATGGGTACAAAATAGACTCTTTTTAGGAACAAATAATGTTTTATGAGACATGGCAATTGGACGAATACATGTACAAAACACTCAAATGCCCCCTTGTGACAAAAATGTTTCACTGCGATTATCTTTGTTAGCATCTTTGGTTAAAATTTATATACATTAACATACTCCATAAAAATAGCTTGTAAATTTACTTTCATTTATCTAACCAAGACATCTGTGGTCTGTGATGTACTAATGCCAGGTTGATCGTTATTATATCAAAACACTAAATATTACTCACACGGGTTATAAGTGCAGCCGGTCTGAAGTGTTTTAAACTGAAGTAATTGTGTGCCACTATTTCCATCAGCTAAAATCATGATTGCCTCCAAGCAGGTTTCCTAAAAACACCCTTGTTGCCCGTTTGCTGCTGTTCAGACTAAACTAGTAAATTTCCAGTTAACAAATTACAATTAATCCGGCCCCAAATTAGTCCGGACATCATTAGCCAGAAGTTGACATATTAGACAACTTTATATTAAACCAACCAAGGAAAGATCACAAAACTGCCACAAAGCCCCACTGAAGTCAACCTACAAATGGGTTACCAATAAAACAGGAAGTGCGTGTTTGACAAGTGACTACCAGTCCAAACTCCTGCCATTGGGGAGGTTAACATAAATCAAGTGCTAACTAATTTTTAAAGCTTTAGTACCAAATAGTCATCTATGCAACAACCATAACAGAATACCGTGTTTGTTTATCCAAAGACATTGAGAAATCATCTTCACAGTACAATCTTCTGATCATTTCCACACCCAAGTCTCCATCTCCAGTCTCTCCTCCAACACAGAAAAGCAGCTTCTCATGGCCGGGGGTAGGAGATAGTTGGGCTGGTTCAAGAGGAACAGAGGACCTGGTTCTCCACATCTTCTTGCTCATCTGGATTGATGATTTCCCACGTGGAGCTGGAGGTCGGGAGGTTGGAGGTCTGAGAGCCGGAGATCCTAGTAATACTGGGCACCGCCAGGAAGCCAAATCTGAAAAATTGAGGAAGAGGAGACCAATGATAAGCATGATAAAGAAGAAGGAGCATATACATGTCCTGGTCTGTACTGTTGCAGCCTGGTCAGTCCTGGTCTGTACTGTTGCAGCCTGGACTCACAGGTTTCTAATGCGTGATTCCTGAGGCCTTTTGTATGTGCTGTCAGTCTCTTCATGTTGCTCTCCGCTCCTCTCAAACAGTGGACCATCTGTTTCATCACTGTAAGACAGTGAAACCGTTAATTACGTTTAGGATAACTTAGCATTCCAAGCTGCCGCTTTTGCTAACTTACGTGCTGCATTCGCTAACAGGTATGCCAAGCATTTTAGCCTTGATGACAGTTCTCTGCTTCTTGATTGCGGCGCGCACGGCATCAAGTAAGAAACCTGGACATCTCTCATCATTCAGGATTTCCCTGAGAATCACAGAGAAATGGGTTACCAAGACAGGAAGTCGTAACAGGAAGTGACAAAATGAAAACAGGAAGTGTTGATATGAAAGGCTAGAGGGCTTCACAAACATATTATGTTGGGTCTGCCTCACCTTTGGTAATATGCAAGCTCCTCTTTCACCAGAAAGAGGTTGGCCTTCAACTCGTTCCTCTCGAAAAGCATGTCCCGCACTTCCTGTTTGGTAAAACAAGGCCGATTTGGATCTTTCAAGTCAATGATCATCTTATCTGTGAGGTCGATGGCAGAACGGCTCTGAAAGAGGCAAAGGTGGAGTATGTGAGTCACACACCATAATTGTCTAACACAGTTATCTGACAACATATATATACAACATATATAAAAGATAAAATTACAGTGTTCATAACACACAAATGTAGCTCAAAAATATTACTACAATAATATATTTGTGTTTTTAGGAAAATAAAGCTAAAGTCAACAACAGTCAAATAGGTTGTGACAAGGCTTAAAGGTTAAAGAACTTAATCATGCATCCCAAAATATTTCTAAGCTACCCTGAGGGCAAACGTGACCCACATTTGCATCACCCGACCAAACAATGTGGAAATGAGGCTTTTTACTATATACCAAACCACCCAAAAGGAACACAGACGCTTCTATCTTATTATGCCTTTGGGAAGTGCACAAACACACACACACACAATACACATAACCTCAGTTAAACCCAGACTGCCTAGACTAAAGCAGAAGATGTTAATGGCTAACCGGGTTAGTAGAAGGATGCTTGTTGGCTTTCTCTAGCTGCAATGTTAGACGTTCCATCTCCTTCTGTTTCTCACACAGGTCGGCCTCCATGTCAGCCCTCCTCTCCACTGCGGTCTTCAGCTGGGCCTGTATGATGTTCTGCTTGTGCCGGAGCTCTGCGTTTATCTTCATCAACCTCTCCTGCTGCTCCTGAAGCTGTAGACCAAAACATGGACATGTTCTAACCCTTAAAAAGATCAAGTTCACCCACAAATTAAAGTAAAAATCTCTCCCTCATGTCATTCAAAACACGTACGGTGTGTGTTGACCAGACAACAGTGGCCCTCATTGACTTCCCTTGTGTGGACACAAAACCATTTAGACATTTCTCAAAATAACGTCATACAGGTTTGGAAGGATTACACAAATTTCTGTTTTTGGTAAAACTATCCCTTTGAAGTGGGAGGAACACAAAAATACCTCAGAAAATCCAACCCATTAAAACAAGGAACAACTTGTTTTTCTTTCATCACAAATACAGAAATCATTAGGGTTTAAAAGAGATACACTTTTAAAAGAAAACACATTTACATTTTTGAATAAATAATGATTTTGCTATTTTTGTATTGCGAGATACAGGTTTGTTCAGTTTTATAACCAAGATAGAGCAAACATCAACCCAAAGTGACAACATCTCCAAACCACAGTGACTCAAGCATAATGTGTGAGGCATAATATCAAGCATAATATCCTGTCTGTTCAGCTTTACTTGTTTATTTAGTGTTGCAGGTGAAATGTCAGTGTTGCAACACTGTGTTCAAATTCAACAAAGACGACCTTGATGTCACCAAGCTCTAAATCTACAAACAGAGAGAAAACCACAGACACAATCTGCTACGCTTTACATATAGGGCCTAGTATACGCAAATGAAAGTGAGGGTACCGTCTTACAATTATTGCTTTCTTGGGAAAGATCATTTCATTGTTCTCCGAACGCATGTGTATTGGAAAGACGGACACGTACCGCTACGACCTCGTTGGACATGCTGGAAATCTCCTGACCTTTGGCTCGTAACTCATCCCGTTGTTTATCTACCACTTCCTTCAGTTTTAGCATCACCTCTCTCTCCTGCCGCTGTGTGCGGTCTGCAGAAAAGACGGAGACAGAAATGGACGGACACTCTTTAAAACAACAGCAGCAAAAGATGGAGACACTTGATTCAAGTGTAATAATATCACAAGTTTATGTATAACAATCACAAGTTTATGTTTATGTATAACAATCACAAGTTTATGTATAACAATACAAACTTTGCAATCACATATATCCTCACATCTCACTTTGAAAATTCAAATGATGACCCAATTTAGTATTACACTAGTATTTACACTTCCAATCACACTAAAAACAATACAGGAAGTAATACAAATAATTACATTGTTCCTAATGTGATATCACAACATCTTTTTTACCTTCTTTCGTGTGTGTGCACTGCAAGCGAGTCAGAAGTTCCTGGTTCTCGTCTCTCAGCAGCTGCATCTGAACCTGCAGCCCATCTACAGTCTGTTTCAGCTTCTGCTCCCAGTCCTGACAGGACAGTGTCATCACAACAATCACATCAGTCACAACAACAATCACAGGCCGACTTCAGTCACTCATGTATTATCATTAACAAGACAGACCTTGTACTTTCCACTTTCACGGACAGACAACAGGCTAGTCTGAGTTTAGGCCTAAACTATTTGTATGGAGGGACATTGTGACCCTTAAATGACATTGATAACTGAGGGGCAGACCGGAAGTGACCCCCCCAACCAACGCGTTAACGCGATGTGATGTTTATTTAACATTGCACCGCAATAACACATCCTTTCACGATAAAAACACAATATTTAATAACATAAATATGCCTATTCAAACGGTGATGTTGTAAAGTGGTGCAACACGAAGTATAACAGCTACAATACGGCGTGTTGTTTAACTTTTTGTGCGCTAACAGGCGACGACTAGCTCGTCTTTACACAGAAACGCATGTCGACCGTGTTGTCGTGCCCTTACTCGACTCTCGGGGGTCGCGTTCGCCTCCTCGCAATCCTTCACGTGTCGTTTCTTCTGCTGCTGTACGTGTAGCGTCTCCAAGGTCTTCAGCAGTTCCTCCTCTTTACACTTGTGCGCCTGATTCCTCGCCGCGAAACTTTCCAAAAGCTCAAGGACCTTCACGACGCGCGACACCAAACCCTCCACGCTGTCTTTTCCGTAGCTGTCGATAAGTTTCTCCACCTCTGATCCCACCACTTTGGCGATCTCGTACACGTCGTCCACCGTCACGGACGAGAAGGTCTTCTCGAAGCACGCGTAGGTCCTGCTCGTGTCGTTTTCGTTGTGGTCGACGCAAGCCTCCATGCTGGCGTTCAGAAGCGACAAACGAAAGCGAGATGATCCGTTAACCCCAATGCAGTTTATTCTTTCGTTTCGCTTTGAAGAAACGCGTGCATTTCCCCTCCAGGTCGTTCAGCAACGACGCGCAGAAGTAATACGCAGCAATTTCGGCATCGACGACCAGCAGCGAGTTATAAAGCGGACATGTCTGCTGGGAGTTAAGCTTCGCATGTCCCGACTCCCGAAGATCTGTCGTCTACACCCACAGCGCCAAAATACCAGGGAATTACGCTTGTTTGCATGTTCCTTTATGGAAAATAGCCGAACAAGTGGGTCTGTGACAGCCCACAATGCTTGTTTGCCATGGCTGTCCCTCCTTTCCTGACAAAATGCAACCCGAGAGCTTTAAATGCCGCACGTGTCCATGCCTGAGCTGCTCAGTGGACCGGAATCCACACATGCAGATGCAGTTTGCTGTCCTTATTCCTTACAGCTTCCACTGTTTTGTCCTTTTTAGTCACGTCTGCGTTTTACTTTGGGAACCCAACAAAAACGACTAAGATGAAGCTTCAATTCTTATAAAAGTTGTAACCTTTATTTAATCCCAAACTACATAACAGATGCACACAGCTACAAATTACTCCAGATTTATAAAACACGATGTACTACAAAGGATTAAGATACGTGGTACAGTTATTCTTAGATGGTAATAGTTTAAGCGCACCTTTTACAGACAAATTTTCAGCAATATGAAATTGACTCGATGCCAGGCAGGTACAACAAAGCAATGAACTTGACATGCTTAGAATTTCTAATCATTTACATTGATTGATGAAGGAACGCAAACGTTTCGCTTTAGCCCATCAGGTGTTTGTTTGATATACGGTTTTAGTCTGTGGTATTATGCGTACATATCCTCACGGTCAGCGTTGTAGATTTCGCCCTCCTGCAGGGAAGCGAAGTTGAGGAAGTGAGATGGTCGGTGAACTTCATGGTAGAACTCTTTTGGGTTGGCCAGCTGTAGGTCATACTTCATGTTGGGATCATGACGTACACCTAAAATGAAGTTGGGAGGGGTTAGAAAAACACTGCCAAACATGCAGTCATCTAAGTTTTCCACAAGGTTACACCCATTGAATAAATTATTTCAAATGCATTGTTAACATGAATAATTAAGGCCACGCTTACCCATGAAGTTATAGTTCCAGGAAACTTGACCAGGAACCATAAAGAAGCCCAAGAAACGATCAGACAGAAGCATCTGGACTCTCTCGTAGTGAGAGGGTAGGTAACCCTTGGGGTTATTCCCCTTATCTGTGTTTTGTCTGCCCCATTCGTATCCACTAGGGGTCAGTTTGTAGGCAGTCAGAGTGCAGGAACCAGGTGTGAAACTAGACAAACAAAATCAAATATTTTGTTTAAATCAAATAAATACACTTTTGCAAACACTTTGTTAATAAAATGTGATGAGGTAGTTTACCTGCAAGTAATAATGATGGTCTTCTCCCCATCCCAGGATGGGTTGTCAGCCATGATCTTTGCATGGGAGGTGACATCCTGAGGGGAGAGTTGGGGCGATTCATTGGGTTGTGTGTGGACCCACCCGAGTGGCTCCATTTCCTAAACAAGAACAAGATGGCAAACAAACCAATTGTGACCCGGATGATGGATACTGTTGACCAATCTGTAATACAAGCTCTGAGATGGTTTATAAAATCATTGAACACTGACCTTCAAGTACTCGTGTTGCGGAAGCTGGTTGGGGAGGTGAACGGTCTGGTGCGTACCCCACTGCGGCACCATCACAATGCAGCGAATCTCCTTCACCTGAGGGTTATCTGGAGGGCTGGTTCCATACAGATATCCTGCAATCTAAAGTCCAAAAGGAAAAAATTAGAAGTGCTTCAGATTCTTCAGTCACAAAAGATCCATAATGTTTAACCAACCATGTTTACAAAGCAAAATCTGACCTGAGCACGCAAATCTGAAATACAGATGAACTTCTTCAGAACATTCTTGGGGAGGATGTAGGTGTAGCCAGTCTCTTTGATGTCATCCGATGACACATAGATGTGGTTGGTACGCAAGTGCAAATTGGCAGCAGAGATGGCCCTGTGAAATTAAACCGTTTAGTCAGTGTCCAACTAAAGCTACCAACTATAAACACCCAAGCAACACATGTAGGAATTCTTGACAGACATCCATACCTAACTCTCCATTCAGTTTTGGAGGAGAACGTTTGTGTCTCATAGTTGCTGGTGGTGGAGGTGATGATCTCATCCCCATGTTTGTTGACTGTGCGAGTCTGCGTGGCCGTGAGTTGAGACTGCTCCTTGGTCTGCTTCTCAATTTCAGCAATCTGCTGCCTCTGCTGTGAAGGAGCTGAGATCTCCATACCCAGGATGATGTCCCTGATCTCAGACTGAGTCAAAGATGCCACATTCACGCTGTGAAGGAAACCAAAATCTGAATTTAGAGAGCAGTTGAAGTACATCCAAGCATATCAAGTAACAGTCGAATCTTTAATACAAGTTCCTAAAGTCTGCACTCACTTGTTCTTCTTGCCATAGTCAGCCAGGATGAGATCTTTGAGTTGCACCTCTACTTTGATCCACTCTTCATCAGTCAGGGTGGGCCAGATGTGGTGGGGTTCGGTAATGGTGGTCTTGTCAGGCTTCAGGATAACTTTGGCACGATCGTTGTTCACGTGAAGTGCTCTCAGGATCAGGATCAAACGGGAGAATGCCTAGAAACAGGACAATATTAGTTTAAGACTTCACAGTAACAGTTCTTAGAAGCTTCAACCTGATGGAAAGAAACTAATAAGCAGCATTTACAGTGTAAGAGGAGATCGTCTTGAGCCAGTCATCATACAGATTGAACAGAACCATCTGAGGTTCTGTGGCTTTCAGAATGAGGTCCCCAAACTTCTCCACCTTCAGACAGGCCTGGAACGGCAGCTGTAGCTCAGAGCCCTTGATTACGATGTTGGGGAAGTCCAGCAAGTGAACCTGAAGAACAGAACAACTGTTAACCTACTAGTTAACACTAGTTTTCAGAACATCTAAGTAACTAGTAACAGGCAGTGGTTTAATACATGGTGCATTTAACAGTGTTAGTGGGTGTTTCTAACCTCAAGTGGATCCAACATGCCCTTCCTGGTTACAATGATCTGCTTGGGCTGCTCTTCAACAGGCAGCGAACGGATAAGAGCAGCCACCTCTTCAGCAGTCTTCCACTTAGCCAGCTACAAAAACACACACAAAAAACACATACAACACAGGAAAACCACAAATCATTTGTGTTACTGTTTTGCATAAGCAATAATATGGTGACAAAAAATAATTACAAGACAGTTTTAGACCAACCTGTCCAAGACGCTTTTGTCCTGCCCACACAGATGTGTGAATAATTTTAAGGAAAAGCTGTCCAGTTCTAGGGTTGAAGATGAAAATGGCTCCATTGATTGGCTTCGTGGTCAAGTTGCCTTCAAAGGTCTATAACAGGCATGGAGAAATTAAGTTTATTAAACATCAAACCAAGTAAGAAGTCAACATCTACATGGACAAAGCAATGCCGAATTCACATGCCTTGTGGATGGTGACTCTGTACACATTTGTGTCATCCACAAACCAGATGATCTGGTTGGAGAAGAGCTCTCCGTAGTTCTGGGAGGACAAATAGGGCTCAGTGGGCTCTGAAGAGTAGAGTTGCAGACCCTTACGGATACGCTCTCTCAGCACATACAGAGCCGGGTTAGCCTTCATGATCTTCGCCATGGCCTGCTGGATTAGAGGCTTGGCTCCAGGGAACCAATTTCCATAAGCACTGCAATGAGGGCAACAAACCATAAATACTTAAGAACGGGTGTTAAATTTTAAGCTTCATATTAGTTATATGATCTTCACTGTACATGACTAAGCTGTTCAGGTAACAATCACCTTCACAGCATGGTGAAACACCGACCTGTGCAGGTTGTAAGCCAGATCAATGGCGATCAAGACCCCAGTGGGTGATGGGTAGATACTCATGTTGTCTGTGGTGTAATCCAGGAATTTGGCCCTGGCGTATCTCTCAATGTCGTGGGAGTCATAGTCACCCCATCTGAGTTGAATGTCAATCCAGTACTTCTGTGTGGTGGTGCTGTCCATAACATCCCTATAACAAACACAATAGCCCATTTATCATCACATAACATGATTCAGACATTTTCTATGGTTCTGTGGTTATAGTCTGGGATTGTAGGCACTGAGTATTAATGTTCATTTTTTTCTGATATCTTTTTTTTCATATTTTATCCTCCAGAGATGACTGCATTCAGAATGTTCCCTCAAACATACTTGGAATCAGCCAGAAGTGAAGGACGCGAGACGTTCCACTTGTAGGAGGCAAACAAAAGAATGTCAGCACAGGAGGAATTCATCTTGTATGACTTTCTGGGGTGGATGGTCTCTTTTTGGACTGTCTCTATCTCCAGAGCATCCAGCTCTTGGTCAAACACCTACACAGAGCAAACAAACACTTACTGATAGCACCGTTCAACAACTCTGAATGACTCAATTGTTTAACCATCTGAAATGTGAGACACAGTAAAGCTTCAGTTTGATAACTGTACGGTTCTTCCTTCTCTGAACAATAGAAGGATATGTTCTTACCTGACAGAGATCCATGACAACGCTCTCGTGGATCTTCTGCCACAAGTGAGCTCTGAAGATCTGGATCAGAGAGATCTTGAGGGTTGGGATTTTACCATGCATGAAGATTCCAGTAAGATCTAACTGCACTTGGAAACCCACATATACCTAAAAAACATTAAGTATTAGTAAACACCGTATTTAATCACCGTCGTCTAAATACAACTGCATCAGGCAGACATACATTGGCTCTGTTGATTGTAGGCGACCACCATAGAGTAAATCGTCGGTTAGGAATCTGGTTCAGACCAGATCTCTGAGCATTGGTGAGTTTCTTCCATTTCATGGACTCCTCAAAACCACTGGCCTTCTCCCTAAAAAAGAAAAAGGTATGAAGATCAATAAAAAGAGCTTTAAATTGAATTGAATGTTTAATACATAAAGGTAATCAGTTTAGTTAAGTAAGACTGATGGCACACAGATGAACAATGAAGACCGGTGACTTACCAGAAGAGACCCTCCCAGGTGGGGAAATAGGTTCCTTTAAACAGAGTGTGTTCCAGAATGCCCTCCACTCCTCCAAGTGCTTGAATCATGTCCGTACGGTAGTTGTTCAGGTTCCACAGTTTCCCATCATGCCTTTGGTGAGTCCACCAGAAAGGATTTTGCTTCAACACCTGAAAACGCATTCAAACCTTTTAAATATAATGCAGGTAAATCTTTAAAAAAACTGGTGGTGCACTTATGTGTGAAGGTCAGTATGGACAGTTCTGGTACTGACCTGGTACTGCTTAAAGTCTGTTCGGACTCTCCAGCCCTTGTCATAGGCCAGAGTGTGTCTGTCCTTCTGGAAGAGGGTGTTGATACGAGGGATGCCTCTGTCCCAAGAGTCCTCCAAATCCTCCAGTGTCAAACGCCTGTGTGATATCAAACGTACATATATTTGATGAGGCTGAATATGTCAACATCATCAGGGTTTGATTTGGCTTTAAGGACAGTACCTGTTTTGGGCAATGGCCTCTTGACGTTTCAGTGCATATTCAGCCCAAACTCTCTGGGAGTCAATAAACTCACTCTCCCATGGTTGGATGTAACGGTACAAATTTGGAATCAACTGATCTTCCTCATGACTCATTCCAGAGCGGAAATGAGTGATGCCCACGTCAGTCTGTTTGGACCATCTAAGTGGAAAGACAGGACCTTTAATTCACATCCAGAAATCCAGGCGACTGAATAATTTACGCAACTGGAACATATTTTTGTGATGTTGCATTGGTTGCATTCAAGCAGTTACTTGCCTCAGGTCAGACTGTGGAATCAACACATGTCCCATTGAAAGCATTCCCAGTCCGCCCAACTCTTTGGGGGTGTAAAACACCACAGGAGGGAAACGACTGGGCATTTTGGAGTTCAGGCCAATTTTGATACGGGTTTGGATCTTATTCTCGCACTTCACCAGAAGGTCCAAAAGTTCCTGAGTGTTGACCACAGCTTCACGGAAGTAGGTCATCAGACCAATCAGAGCGGTGTTCCACTTGTTCACAATCTGAGGAGAGAAACATCATGTAAAACTAGGCAAAAAACAGGTGTGTCATTTAATAAGGTCTTAAAGAAACATACATGTTAAATAATGCTAAATATTTTAATTTCTAAATACACTCAATATTAGAAAGTTTTTTTAAATGTATGGTTCCGCTTTAAAAAAAAGTTTTAATTCATACAGACACTATTTACTGCCATCATAAAGCTGGAACTTATTTAATAACTATGATTGTGTTTGGTTGAAAGATGACCTTCAGCTAGGATGCCTTGAGGGAAATTTCTGAAAGAATTTGTATTTTAAGGGGAACTATTCGTTGAACACATCAGCTGAGGATTCCAGAACATACTTCAGTAAATGATATCTGTAATCATACCTTGGTAAAGGTGGTGGAACCAGAGGCCATCAGAATCTGTCGCACTCTGTTGTGGAACCTCTGCATGGACTCATCATCCACACGCAGGAAACACTGTGCTGTCCTTTCCTTTGTTACCTAACAATACAAACACCCTTTTGAAGTTACCACTCTAGACCAAATAATCTGTTGACAAAACCAATGTTTATAGTCCTAACTACCTCATTCTGCAAATTCCAGACACCATCTTTGTGTGTAAACTCCTCATAGCTGGTGCGGCACTTGGGCAAGATGCGACACTCGAAGCCGCACATGTTGAAGAGCAGGTTAGGGTTGTCCTTGCTGTAAACGGACACAAAACTGTTCTCCCACTGAACTGTGGTGACAGAACGAGGAAGACGGTTTTTGATGTCCCAGAATACAGCACGACCCCTGAGGAACAATCACACCATGTAGATGTTTAAATTAGATTGCCACCATTTAAAGTTTAACATTATTCATTAGAAAAAAAAAATATCCACTATGCTTACAGATTCACATCATGTTTCATCAGCCTCATCCTAGCATCTCGAGGCCAGCATTTCTTATTGTTGTAACCCACAATGTTTTCATTGTTGGGGTCTGGGTGTTCAGTCAGGTACCTCTGGATCAGATCTCTTGCCTCATCTGCTGAGAACCTGTGAACACAAAAAAAACAAAAACACGTTGCTAACATGTTGAAACTTGTTGGCATCATGCAGAAACATTGCCCAATAGGACACAATGGACATTTTTAAACTGCACTTCTGACCTGAAGAAGATGTGAATGCGGTCGATGTATCTGCAGTAAAGGCGGATGGGATGGGCGCTCTCGGTGACTGTGTCCTGGAAGCTGAGGAAGTCATTGGGCATCTGAGGTGGTCCAGCCATCTCGCTGGCTCTGTGCAGACCCAGCACCAACAGGTCCATGACCAGCCCATAATACTGAACGATGAAAGAGGCAAACTGCAGCCCGCGGATGATACCGTAAGAGTTGGTGTGGTTCATGTCCTATAAAGTTAAAGAACAACACACTAAATCAAAGAGAGTAATTAAATGCAAGAAATTAGCAAGACAGAATCATGCAAGTTTTATGAATTCACAGAGAGAAATGTCCAATGTGTCCAAACAGACCTTATAGTTGATGACAACGTTGTTTTTGGCCGTCATGTAATCAGCGATGTTGTGATCCACGATGAGACGCAGAAGCCTGTTCAGCAGTGTCAAGTCAATCTTCTCGTACATCTTCTCATAGCGAGACTCTAGCATGACGTTACACTCGCCCTCCGCTGTTTCCCACACATCCTGCAGGTTGTTGATCCCTGTAATGAACCATAAAAATCACTTTCAAATCAATTCTAAAGACAAAAACAGACAGAAGAGAAACCACAAGGGCAATTGTTTTTGTTTAAATGATAGCGAAGCAATTCCTCCAAATTCCTTTAAACATTTCAGAGTTCTTAATGAAATTTTCCAGCCTTGTATTTGTGACCACTTATAATACCAGCCAGACCAAGTTCAGACAAACTCACCTTGGCACCATTTGTATACCAGTAGTGGAGGAGGCTCCGTGTCGGCCGGTTTGATCCAGGGTGGGAAAAGTCTGCGCTTATCTGCTTCATACCACAGGTACTGATCCAAGTAGGCGTCTGTGATCTTCTCCAGAGGTTCAACGTCATAAACCGGTACCAGGTGACTGTAAAGGTCCATGAACTCAATGCCCACCTACAAATGAAAGCACTACTTTAGATGCAAGTTAGGATCAGAAGCAGTCTTGAAAGGGGCTTGGGATTATATGAAGTGCGCTGGAACATAGCATGCGTACTAACCTCTTTGAAGGCTCTTTGAGTGAGAAGGTGACGTTTGATTCTGGACAGAGCCTCGTGAGGATTGTCGTAGGCCTGCTCAATCAGACCCAACTCCTCACGCTGTGATTGGTTCAGCCTTGACTTCACGCTGAATAGAGGAACAAGCAAAAAAGTTAGACCAGATGAACAGACTTAAACTTTGAGATTATAATGATGGGGGCTGGTCTGACCTGTAAGCCTCTTTGAGCCTCTCCAGAGCCAGAATAAGCAGCTTGGTGTCGTGTTTGTATGACAGGGGAGGGAAGGGGATTGGGGAAAACCGTCGACTCTCCAGCCAGTGAACTGTTGTGGTGTAGATGGCAACAGCTTCTTCAGCCGTGATGTAGGGTCCATCCTACGAAGACAGAAAGATGCTCTCCATTGTGCTCTTACAACATTATCCCATTCAAAGCAACTAAGACATGTGTTCCTCAACAAAGTACCTTCAGATAATTGTGCTGCCTCTCCTGCTCAGCCTTTAGGTAAAGTCGAGTGAGACGTCCCAGGTTCTTCTTGCACACCGTCTTATCCACAGTGGCTCCTCGTCTGATTCTCTCACGGTTGTAGTGAGCCGTGTTAGTCCACCAGTCTGCTTTGGCCTTAACGTAGCGAAGGATCATGTTCTCGATTGGGGTTGGAAGTCCTGGAACCTGAAACAGATCACATACAAGTCCGTTACAAAACGTTTTAGCATTTAGACATACATCAAAATAAAGCAATGATAAATAGCACTGTATGAAACTCATATGTACCTTCCAAGGGATGTTGGCCTTCCAGCACCTCCATGACTCGCTGAGATGCTGCAGGATGGTTCTAGCCTTGTTCTGCTTGATGCCCTCAGGCATCATATCCAAGATATCATGCATCACAGCGGCTCTCAGTTCCAGGTCAAAGTGTGATTCCACGCGCTGTTTGGTCACTGTCTTGGCAACACCCTTGGAGTGTCGACCTAAATTACATTAAACTCTTACTACATGCCATTTATCAACTACTACTAAAACACTGAACATGCAAGACATGTTTTTACCCTCAAACTGTCTGGCCAGAAGATTGCCAAGCCATCTCTCCAGAAGAGGAGTAATGCCTCTCATGAAGAACAGCCAGACTCTCCATCCTGGTGCCCAGAACCCACAGCCTGGACCTTTTCCAACAGGGCCCTGTGAATAGGAAAAGCCACCTTAGATACGAGATATAATACCAATTTTAACATAATGAAAGTCAACAATGACCCACTACAGTGTGTTGCGTTGGAGGACATTAGATGTTACTCACTGTGTTGAACCGGTAGTAGATGAGATGCTTCAGATCTTTGCACATTCTGATCTGCCTCATCAGCTTGTACTTATAGCGGTACATGCCGGTCAGCTGACCCACATGGGCAAAGATGTACTGCAGCCCATCAGCCAACTACAGTAGAAACAAGAGACAGCGACTCTTTAGAGAAGAGAAGATCCAGACACTGCTCCTGATTATCTTCACACCTTGTGCAGAACCGACACTGTACACATTACACACATACCTGGAAAGCATCAACGTTTCCGAGCCTGTACTGCACGTGACTGTCCACCACAAGCTTGCTCAAACGAAGAACCTCACGGCACAAATGGAACGCGTTCCCGAATCTGGACTTCTTACGTTCTTTTGTCGTGAGGGTCTTCACAGGCTTCAAGTTGAAGTTGTAATCCAAGTGTAGATAGTTGAGGTTCTTTCTGTGAATTAGCAGGTTCAACATGTTGTAGCCCTGCCGACACACCTGCAGGCCAACCTCCACCCAGTCCAGCTTTGTAGACTGAAAGAATTTGGTGGACTTGAAAGAGCGGAACAGGTATCTGCAAGACAATGAGAATATAGTTGTTTAGATGCAACACTAAAATCTACATAGCTTCTCAACTTGTCATCCATGTTATTGCTCACCTCTTTTTCTGTGCTTTAGGTGGTCTGTGCTTCAAAGCATTCAGCACGTAATATTTCAGAAGCTTCTGGTAAGACACTCGCACCTTCACGGGTTGGCCTGCAGGACAATGCTCACGGTACCTTAACACCAAAAAAATCCCTCTATTTACACATTGCAAACTAATTGTTCATCCTCAAAAACTCAAATACACACCTCACAGAACACTAAACGCAAATATATTTATAACACTAACCAGTTTTTGATGAGAGGAACATCAATGGCTCGTCTGGTTCTGCCTGATCTTAGGTTAAATGGACGAGGCGCCCACAGCAACGCAATTCCATTGGCCGTGTTGTCGGTGTAGAGGGGCGTCTCCTTCAAGAACGGCTCGACAAAATCGGGCAGTTCAAACTCCTCATCATCATCTGGCAATGGCTCTTGGCTCTGGGAGAAGAGGAATGTGCAAGTCATTCAATTAATATGTTTGGAAAGTGGACAACAGAAGGTAAAGTGGTTATAAGACAATTTATACTCACTTTAACCGAGTGCCTGTGAGAAATAGGGTTGATCAGAGGGTCGAAGTAGAAAGCAGGCAGATCAGGATCCTCAGTTTTGATGAACACCACATTGGGCGTGTGGTACCTACATAGGGAACACAAATCTGCAGCTTAGCTTAGCACAAGAAACAACTGTGCACAATGGTAAACTTTGAGTGTGCCGTTTCATACCAGGTGAGGTGCACGTGATGCGGCAAGTTGTTGTACAGGTAGGGGAACGCGATTTTGTACTCTGTTCTAATTGGCTGCCTGATGATGATCTTGTTGATGTCATTGAACTCATTCCAATCTTCGTCCCTGTGAACAAATAACCCAGTTAAACATCTGGAGTACCAGAAAGGAAACAATGGAGTATATACTTATAAAGGGTGCCATAGAAGAACCTAAAGAACCATTAACATCAATGGAACTTTGCTATTTTACTACAAGATTTATGATGAAAAAAAAAAGATAGAAATGAATTTCCTTTTAAAGAACAGAAATGTTCCTTCCATGGCATCACAGTTAAGAACCTTTATTTTTAAGAGCGTATGGTACAGAATTAATCAAACGGTACATACTGGAGGTTGATGTCCCTAACAAGGGGTTCAAACTTTGGACCTCCAGGGATGGCCATGTTCAAAGCTTTAGAGGTGAAGAAAGCCTTCAAGTCAAACAAGTAGAAGTAGTTGTCATCCACCAGATCAGTCAGCAGCTGATTGGCCAACCGATAGAGAGTGGACATCATGGGCAACGTGAACTGCCAACGTCTGTATGTGGTCCCATTAACGTACCTGTGGAAAGATAAGATTAAATCATAAGCCAGAGGAGAAACAAGGAAACCACAATGTTGTACCATCACCAAGACTCACTTGGTGGTATCTTTCAGGGGCTGATGCTCATAGAACCAATCTGTAACAGGAGAGTCCTCCTCATTGTCCAACTCCATCTGGATTGCTTCTAGAGGCTCCACATCCAGAATGTTGTCTGCATAATCCAGAGGAGGTTCTTCATCATCAAACGGAGGGAAACGCATGCGTTTGAAGTGTCGCCTGTCTCTCTTCTCACGACGCATCATGATCCACATTGTGCTGGAGAAAAACACAATTATTCACACCCCTGGTCTGAACACACCAAGGCATTGCATTATGATAATTCACCTACCCCCACTGAGCAATGTACACCGGCTCTATGATCCACGGGATTTCATTGACAAAGGAAATGGCCCCTGTAATGTGATAAAGCACTGGAACATCTCTGATCTGCTCCCATGGCATGGGCATGTTCTCCAGGAGCTTCAACACAGCATGGGGCATATATTTCAGGGCCCTGCAGAAAACAAACACATTTAGATATTTGTAGAACAATAGAAAAGCCTGGGTGATATCAATTTATATTGCGGGCTTACCCGAGGTAGACCCTCTTGTCATGCCGAAATTTCCTATTTGTCATGTCACCATGATCCCTGATGATCTTGCGCACATGTTCAGGAGGCATGTCCTCTTTCTGGGTGTCCACGAAGCCAAATTTGCGCTTTTCCGAGTAGCGCTTTGCCTGCAGCTGCTGCCATTTCCGAGCTACAAGAGAACCGCGTTGTTACCCAAATAAAACAAATAAACCCCCTCATCACGGACCAATGCGATGAAACACACCTTTCTCTTGCAGTTTCTCCTCAGTCATGTAATCTGGAATAGGAGCAGAAGCAGGAGGTGGTGGAGGAACACCTGGAGGCATCGTTCCAGGAACTCCTCTGTATGGGAACGCAGCTGCCATGGCAGCGGCTACTTTAAAGAAAAAAAGAAATGCACAAATATAAAGGAGGACAAAAAGCAACAATGCCCATACAAAACCGTTTCATACAAAAGCACTTATTCGTAAACAGACGATGTGCGCAAAGAGGCGGCCTTAATGTACTACTAATAAACCCAACTTTATTTAAACCTTCCTAATGAACTACAAATACCAAAGACAAAAGTAACAAAATCAATGTTTGTTAAAGCCCAAAATAAGTAACTTGTCTTAAAAAAACGACACTTATACTAATACAACTAATACACAACGACGTCTACATTTGACTACATCTAATAACAGGACCACAACTTCCCCATGGCGCCCAATATGTTTCCTTTTGCACAGAATCTAGCCTTTCATAAAAGACCACAGGGTATACTACTTAAATTGTCATATAATATATTTTTGATAACTGTAACGGATAAGTGCAAACCTTGTGTTATAAATCGATGTTTTTCTACAGCCGCAACAATGCACGTAACATGTTAGCTTAGCTTAGCCTAACCTACATCACACAAAAACCGACTTTCCCTGCAAACAACAAAAACTATTCCAAATAAAACGGTGACTTAGAAACGTTTCCAACTTGTGTTTTGCATAAGAAAATACCTTATTTACTGTAAATACAGTTTCAGTGCAGTGAATGGGGTTTTCTGCTCTCCTGTGTCTGCGGAATGTCGCACACTGCACGTTGTGCGCAGAATCTTTCGATTCACAGACACGTTACGTATCTTCCCGCTTCCGCCTTAAAGGAAGTGATGTGCGGTTACGGCGAAGAGCGTACGCAAATGCGTAGCATGCGCAGTCGCAAGTTTCCGGTCACTGGAAATGGGAAAAAAATGCTTTTTAAATTTCGCAAAACCCACTAGATTTATATGTTAAGCTTTTTAGTTAATTGGCCGATACTTTTATATTGTATTGTTTATCTATTATAATGTGGCTGGCAATAAAAATGCAGTTAGCGTATATCCGTAACGTCTTACACTTTTTATAGGTGTTTTAACAAACTTTTTATTTTACAAATGTGTGTTTTATTTAGCCTTTTAGCCTTATAGTGTTTTGCAATAATACAAATATTCTGCATTGAATTAATAACTCTGCATTAGTGTTTTGTTAGTAACCCTATATTAATAAGTTACAGCAATTGTATGATGTGATTTTAATATTATCCATAAAGTTGTTATTATTGATGTTATTATTATTATTGCCATAATAAATTACACTTTTGCGCTAGATAATATGAACCCGGCCAGCAGGGGTTGCTGTAGATGGTGAATAATTGTAAACCATTTAAGCTTTAATGCTCTACACTTTTATAGCCATATTTTCCAGCACAAAAAAAACAGTACAAAATTCACTTGGGATAATGTAGTGTCTCTCAGGATATCTCTGTTTAAATCACCCCCTAATGTTACCACAGCATAGTCATGCCCTTGTTCATGAGAAACAGCTTTTTGCATCAGCAAAACAAACTGATAAGAAATACAGAGTAATACAGAGACACCGGAAATAGGATGTCCCTGAAATATTTAATGCTTCCTCTTTTATTCTAAAATAGCTGCTTCAGATATATGCAAGAGAGCTAGTCTAAATGTCCGCTTACGTAACTGTTTACCATGTCAAAAACGCCCATTGGTTTATCCAGTTATCTTTGTTCTGCTCTTCACCCAGTCTTACTTACCACACCCAAAGCCTCCTCATGCCACAATATTCCTCTCCTACAAACAGGATACCATTATTCATTACTCCACTGTTAGTCTCACAATGCAAAGGTCTTCGAATGTTTTTTGTCCTTATTTTCTCTTTGTTCTTGATGTCAGTCTGTCGATGCAGCCAATGCAAGCCAACCTGAACTGAAAAACTCATTAGATATTTGTGGGTTAGTTTGTGTTTGCCATTAAATGGTATGCTGACAAAAATTCTTACCCAAATTTAGACCATGTTATTAAATAGTACCAAGGCCACATTTTCCTGTTGATGCCCAGAAATCATGAACGTCTCAGCTAATGTCACAGGTCAGAGGATGTGTGTCTGTGTCATTTCCCCTCTAATAAGCTATAATCTAAAAACACATTCAGCACTGACAATCACATTTCAAGACATTATATGTTTAAATGTACATGTTGTCAGGTGCTTATATTCTCATTATGATTCTCAATATGGCTTGCCCCTATGGAAACCCTATGGAGATAAAAGTATGGCAGTACTTATACAGTCAGGAAATAAACCGTGTAATAATGGCATTAAAGGCAGGGTGAAGGTTTTTGGCAAAGCATTTTTATTGCTAATAAATTCTCTTTACATCTTGATAGCAAAGGAGTAGAGGAAAGGGGTTTAAACATATTTAAACATTTATATAACTTCTGTGGAAAGCACAGGACCATAAAATGTTCATCCAATGATAGGATATCCCACTTGCCTGTCAAACTATATAATTAGGGACTGTACTTATCATTACTATTCTGTGTGGCTCTCGTCTATAGGACCCTAAGGGGATGTTGAGGTCAAAGGGTTTGTGCTTTGTCAACGTTGCCATCGGCAACTTTCAAAGGAAATCCACTCAGCTTTTAGTCATAGTAGAACATATGGCAAAAAAATGATCTGGCTTCTATGTGAAGGGGAAATGGAGTGGGCTTCTCCGGTGTTTATCCTGGGAATGTCGAGGACAGGATGCTGAAGCCTAGAGGAAGCCCTGACGGCAGACGCTCAGTGTTTGAGCAGCTCAGTCAAAGGGGACATAAATTATAACATGTCTGGCAGAGGGACGAGTCCTGGACACCCTGTACATCTGTAACAACTTGCATTTAATCTCAGTCCTACAACAGGTAATTCCATAACTATCCTCCTAACTATCCTAACTGCTTATCCTAATATCTTGTGGTTTATGGATCCTGTCCATGGATGCTTGTGAATCCTGTCTCATGCACCCCACAGAGCGGAAGCACCAGCGAGGGTTGAGCCTTCCTTCACTCACCGTGGCTCCTAGTAGGGAAGAAACCCATACCAAGTCAAAGAGACATTGAGGGACACAGGCAACATGATGGAACTGAAGATCCAGCTGATACCTACAGGAGAAATCATACTGCCTCCAGGGAAAAATGGAGAGCTGTACTGTCAAAGCTGCACCAAGGTAAGACCAGCCTTTGTTACTTCTGTAAAGGACATAAACACATTTGCATAAATAAATAAGTATCATTATTATACTTCATCATCAGTTTTCAACACACATTTCTGTGTGATAGCTGTCTAGTTATTGTGTGTTCATCAAAGCAAGAACTAAGGGCTAGAACTGTAAAATTTTCCATGCTGTAATTATTCGTACATTTCATATAAAATAAAGAGTTGCGGGTGATAGTAAAATGAGAATACAGGGGGTTTACAGCAAAAATTATTTTATGACAACTGAAGAATTATTCTGTTGGATGAAATTCTAATTCTACAATATTTAAGACCACGTGTAATGCTAAAAACAGTAAATGTTAACTTTACATACAGATTTTATTTATTAACATTAGTTAATGCATTAGGTCATTGAACATGAAATGAACACAAAATATTTTACAGCTTTTATCAATCCAGGCAAATTTAATTTACAAACATACTATTTTTGTATTAATGTTAATTGATGTTTGCTAATGTTTACTTAAACATTGCACTGGTATATGTAGAAATAAACGTTGACTTTACTGACTTCTGAAACTTCGTCAACTTATTGTTTATTGTTATTTAATTGCATTAACTAAGGTTTATTTGTAAAACCTTATTGTAAAGTATTGCCCAAAAAAGTCTCCAGTTTGTTTGGCTCTGTACCAGCGTTACACCCCTTCATGTCAACTTACGTTTTGTTCTGCACTATTATTTAGTTGAAAGCAGCTCTCCATGATTTGTTTTGTGCTGTTTGAAGAAATCTACCACTTCATGGTTCATTTAACCCTGTAAACCCAACCAACATTTGAAAACCACTTGAATATCAGTATTGTGTTTGTATTTCAACAGTCTTAGCATTGAGTAAAATGAACGGAATGCTGCATGTATGAGGATATGACACCAAAATTCCACCACGACATACTTTTCCTGATATTATCCCAGGGTCACATCACCCTTGGCCAGTGTGTGTGTCTGGAAAAGGGAGCGAGAAAGAGGGATACGTTAACACAAATAAAGGCTGAACTATTCTTAAATCACTGATAAAGACGTGAACAATGCCCATTTCCACCAAACCGGTGACAGGAGACACACACACACCCTTCGCTGCAGCCTGTATGTCCCACGTTACCTTGTCAACAGGATACAACCTTTCCTCTGTTGAGCTGGTCGCACAAACGGGCAGAATCGATCCCCCCTCCCCTCTTCTGGCTACAGCGACACATTGCGCTTCACGTGGACCATCAGGGTCACCTTGACAATAAGGATTTACGTTTCTGCACGTCTATTGATAAAACTGAGGGTTTATACGTGACTGGGCTTTACAGGACCGATTTTACGTAGCATGCACGTGCACTGTGACGTCTTTTTACGTCATCA
>JBAJNP010003655.1:0-38060 GCA_036877545.1 Yasuhikotakia modesta | reverse complement strand
ATCACTAAAATAGTTAACAGAGAAGGTTCAACACAGTTCCTCCGTTTACAATAGTTTGTTCTGTGATACGTAGTTCTACGGTAAGTAAACTTTTGATATACACCTCAACTTAAATACAGCATAAAACATGTATATAATAAGGCCATCAGTTTATATTTAGTTTTTTAGTTTCTTTGGCTAATGAAAAACTCAAAATACTAGAGAAAGGAGGCAGAGAGTGAGAGAGTTTGTGACCATTGTGGCTTTTCAATGGTCAATATCACCACTTACAATGTTGTAGTGTCAGCAATATTATCATATGCGTGATATTAAAGCAAAATATCAATATCCATGGGTTCTTACTGTATACACTGTATGTTGTGACGCCCTTATGTGCAATGAAAAAACAGCCTCTATATATTTATTTTTCATTTATTTGTGTTTCTGTAAATGTAGACTATGCATCTGAACGTCTCCCTGCGTAACCATGAGTTTGGTTTGCGCAGATGAACCTCATGCAGCCGCCCGAGGGCGCGTGTGCTGCACATCCTCAAACCTCAAACCTCGCAACTCCTCTTCCTCAGCGGAGGTTGGGAACAGGTAACGGGCACATCGACGCGCTGGATTTAATGCAAGTGTTGGGAAAAAACATCTACGTTCATTCACAGATATTGTTTTACCTTGAGGACGATTTTATGGAAGATTTCTGACCAATTAATCCAGGCAAGTAAAACCTTCCTCATTTTAACTGTGTTCAGTTTTAATACGTGGGTCATATACATCGTTGTTGGTAACATTTAACTCGAGGGCTGTTGTTTTAGTTGGATAATAATGAATTATAATATTTCTGCTTTGACTTAACTGGGATTTACGTTTTGAAATCAAATTTACAAAATGTTACATTTTTAATACTTTACAAGCAATAGTCATAATAACATTTTAAAGGGGACTGCAGGAATTTGTTTTGATGGATATAATAACATTTTGAGAACCGTTCCTGGCTGAACATAACGTGACTACACATAAAACTAACCCTGAATCTGCAGGTAAAGCTGTAAACAGGAGCCTATTGGCTCCTTATTTAACTATATAAAAGGTTAAACTATTTAACTATTTATTTCTGTTTTATGCACTTTCTTTACCCTTTGATTTGCACAATTTATTGGGAATCTCAGCTGTCTTTTATACACAGTTGATGCTGTGCACATTTATAAATAAATGAAAGTATTCCAAGAGCTTCTCTTGTGAGCGTTTGTTGCTCTTTCACCTTGGTTTTCAAGGACACAGAATGTGTAAAGATGTCTATTTGTGTGTGTATCAGTGTGTGTGACTGTCTCTCTGTCGTTTGCAGGTCACACAGAGTACGATTGAGATTGAGGTGCCAAGATACGAACTGGATACAGAAGAGAATTTTGTCATCCATGTAGTTATTTATCCATAAAAATATAAACTATATTTAAAAATGTTCAGTAATGATGCAATGGTATTAAGCAAGCGGAAAAAAGAAAAAGAGTGATGGATTTGGGATCTTTGTTCCACCATGGTCTTCAAAACTTCGTGCACATAAATGGAAATGTTGTAAACATAAAAATAGAAACAAGAAAATGTGGAGACCAAGAAAATAAAGTGAAGAGGCCTTTTATGATTATCTAGAAGATGTTTAGTGCTTTGATGCTATCGAGCATGACGGCTAATTCTGTGATGGTGTCATAGTCTTCTGAGCATCTCAGGAATGCCACTATGAATCTGACCCCAGATCAGTCACCAACCCAGTTCTTCAACCTTCCCAGTGCTCTGGACCTTCACAACAGGAGCAGGCTGGACCTTGCTGCTCAAGCCAAGCTCTTTAACAACACTTTTTTTCTTCAGGATAATGCAGCTTTAGAATGGCAGCTATTTCTGACCATTCAAGAGCCTGGCACCATTATATTAACTGTCCTTTACTCTGTTTCCTTCCTTGTGGGTTTTGTTGGAAACGTCATGTCCCTCAAAGTCCTACTGGGGCAACATGGAAGCGTGCGTCTGTCCGGCGCGAGTGCCACACGCAGTCTGCTGATAAACCTGTCTGTGTGTGACCTGGCGGTGGTTTGCGTGTGCATGCCTGTCACCTTGGGCCACCGCATCTACACGCCATGGGTGTACGGGGACTTCCTGTGTCGTGCTGTACCCTTTACGCAAGCGGTGTCCGTGTCTGCCAGCGTCCTGAGCATCACGGTCATTAGCATCAGCCGGTACTATGCGGTTCACTCTCCGTTGCAGTCGCGAGCTTACTTCACCCACCGCCGCATCCTCGTCTCCGTCGCGGCCGTGTGGCTAATCTCCTCCGTGATCTGCATGCCAGTTGCCATAGTGACCCGGCGTGATGAAGTAGCTTTGATTGAAGGGCTGGCCATCTTCTTGCCCATCTGCGGAGAGGCGTGGCCTCAGCCGCGCTGGCGACAAGCGTACAACGTCCTGCTCTTCAGCGCCCTGTACTGTCTACCTGTCGCATTTAACCTCACAATAGCTTTCCTCACATGCCGCCAGCTGCGGAACACCAGCGCAGAAGGCCGGTTTACAGAGCTGGATCCGCGGTCTCGTGCGCTTCACGAAGCAAGGCTGCAGGGACGCAGGCAGATCGCCCGCATGGTTGCGGCCCTGGTGCTGCTCTTTGCACTCTCGTGGTTACCGATGTACGTTGCTGACATCTGGTTGGATCGTGAGCTGCTGAATCCACCGTACTGGCTCCTGCAGGCCCGACCTTTTGCACAGTGGCTGGGCCTCACCAACTCCTCTCTTAACCCATTTTGCTACTGTTTCATCGGTGACCTCCACCGCTCAGCCAAGGCTTTGCGTCTGCGCCTCAGCGGCCTGTCACCTGCCTCGGCGCTGGCGCTAGCCTCCCTCCCCAAAATCTTCCACCTGCAGAACGAACAGAAAACTCCTGTGGATGGCGCTAGCAGCTCCTGCGAGGAGGACGTTGGGAATCTGGGCCTGTCGATGTGGTGGACCCAATCTAGCGCGTGCGAGTCGATAGGATTACCGTACCACCTTGGGATGACTGAGGCAGCTATGGCACTCGATACGTAGCACATCAGATACATTTATAGTTGAAGTGTCATGCTTGTGTTTTTGTGCTTCTAGAAAACTGGAATCAATTATTGTGTATTTCAACTCAATCTCATGAGAAAATAACTTTACATGGTGTCCATTTTAAAGAAAACATCATCTTAAATCATACAAAAACATGAAACAAATACACATGAAGGTTCACCAGAAAAACTCCACACCTAAACATTAGAGGGGAACAATTAAAACTCTTGAAAGGATAAAAAATTTTGAATGGATTAATCTAGTCTTAAACTCTTGGTTTCATGTGGAAAATAAACGTCTCTTGTGATGTGATGTTTGCTGAGGATTGAGCATCAGTAGAATTTAACACCACAATGATAAAATGTTCCAACATATATTTGTGTATATGTATATATTTAAATATGTATATACTATATAGTTGATTATATAGGTGTATTAATTGTGTACATCTGCTGTAAATGTACTAATGGCATGTAATCATTTACATTTTTAGGGTCAATGTAAGGAATGGATGCCATGAGAGAATAAACTAGTTTCATGCCACATCTGCGCTTGTATTCTGTTGCAAAACTTTGCCTTGAGCAACGTCTTGAAATAAAACAGATTAAACATCAACCTCTGGCAGTATGTTTAATTAAAATTATAATCAGCACAAAACACACACACACACACACACACACACACTGACACCTACGCCCACGCTGTTGTGAAGAAACACATTGCTGAGTCTTCTGTGAACACTCACGACTTCTCACCTCCTTTGCTAAATGTGGAAACCATCTGTATCTCGGTACATCACCATCTTCTGTCATTTCATGGAGTGTGAGCTGTCTGCGATTACGCTGAGGTCCTAAACTATAAAAATAAATAAAAGCGGAAGTGAAAACTGATTATGGGAGCCTGAATTACTGCACAAATAAATAGGTGTGTGACTTTATATGCTTTAATTTTTAGCGTGTTTGCTATTTTAATGATGTTGCTGTTTTTGGACTTCATGTCATGTCCTGAAAATTGACTCTGTACTCATTCTTATTCTGTCTGGAGGAACGTTGTGCAGTGAAAATGTTCAATATTTTATGGCCTTCACCCAAATGTTATAACAGCACTTGCATAAGAAGCTAGCTAAAAAAATGTAACCGGTATAAAATGGCAGAAATGGATGACACTTCATGACTCCAGGTTTTAAGATCATTTGATTGATGGGCTCTGACAGATTGAACAGTCTGAGCTGATGACATAGTCACTCAGAGAAGAGACTGTTGTGCATTAATTTGGTGTCCATCAGTGTGTATCCGCACGTATGCGTCGGACTCATCTAGTTGTGTGCTGTAAATGATTGAAATTTAGAACAATAAGAACTGACAGGTACAGAAAAATCTGCCATTATCTTAAAAATCAAAGCCATTAATTAAACCCACAACATTTCTCAAGGTGTACTGAAATAAAAAAACTTGTCATTTAAGAAGAACTTGAGCTTTTAAAGCACTTCACTAAAACAGCGAAGAAATAAATCAGGCTAATGAGTTGCTAATGTATTCAAACATGTCCATTAAACTCATCAAAATCCTTTCTCTTCCATTGATTTGAGTTCAGCTGTGTTTTGAATTTTATGACGAAGCAAATGTTCATATGTAGTGTCCTAAATGACATTCAGAAACGAGTCTGAATTCGGTGCGTGTTGCCAGTGCAGATCGGCTCTGTCATACATTATCAATGAGTCCGTCTTCATCAGCGTAGTCTCTGCATAGATTAACAGTGACACTTTGCCCAAGGGATTGTGGGTAATGTTTAGATGTAGATCTAAAACTTGTTTAAATAAATATATACCACTTGTTTTACCCATTATAAAAATGTAGAGAATTTTAATATTTGTATTGTGTGTGTGTTTGTTTCGTGCATGTGCGTTATGTGGTCTAAATCTGCCAACCTCAACGTCAAACTGTCAGTGTTGTGTAACTCTGTGGTTTAAACCAAATCTAAGATGATTTGGCCACAGTTGATGGGCACTTGGTTTAGGCCTGTGTATATTCATAAATGATTGTTATTATTTGGCTTTAATTTTTTTAATATGAATACATAGAAACTGTTAGACTGCAACATCAAATCTGAGAACATTCTTATAGTTTTTAAAGACTTGTTCAGAGTAGGAGTGAAAATTGCATTTGCTAATTGATTTAATGCTATTTAAAGGTTCAGGTGTCGTGAGCACTTAGCCAGACTGCAAGTTGTAAATTGCTTCTGCGCTGTTACTGTGAATATAGACATGTCACATGAAATATGCAGTGAATATGTGACGCAGGACAGTCAATCTGAAATTCATTGCATATGCAGAGCAGAGAGTTGCATCATTTGCAATACATTCAATGAATTCCAAGCTGTGAAATCTCTCACAGAGATCAGTAAAACGCAGTGTACGTTAGCATTGTATTGTAAAAATATAATTTTCGTACTGAAAATACAACAGATCTATTTTTGCAAATCCTTTTTGTTTACCCATGCAGTCTTTAAACAGTAAATAAATGGCTAATGCATTTACCTTGTTCTGCACAGCTCTAATTTACCCCCATGGGACTATTTGACATTTAAATTTATTCATTTGGCAGATGCTTTTATCCAAAGCGACTTGCAGTGAATTCAAGGTACACATTTTTATATCAGGACTTGCCTTCCCCTGGGATCGAACCCACAACTTTTGCGGTGTTAACGCAATGCTCTACCAGTTGAGCTAACATTAGACAGGATACCGAAGATAAACAGATAGAATTGGGAGGGAGGGATGCTGGAGGAAGTGACATCAGAGTGAGGTAAGCAGTGCCTTATATACTCTGGTGGTTAATTAATAGATTAGATGGGCAATGTTCCTCTCCAGCCTTCATTTTAACAAGGCCCATTCAGCCTGATGATAATGTGGGTGGATGCTGTTCTCTAAAGATTTAGCTGTGACAGTGTCATGACATTATTTCGCCTCGAGGAGTTCTCAGACTGTGTTTTCCCCTTCGGCCTGATTAAAATTGCCCATCTAATGAAGGCAGCGCTGCAGTTAAGATGATATCAGTCGAATGCCTCTCGCTCTGAGGAGACTGAAATGGCACTTGTCTTGTTCTTAGCTTAACTAGATCATAAACAAATAGCTTGCTACTCGTACTTGTAAAATTGAAATCAATTGTTCTCATCACTTAAATTATAACAGATTTATCAAATTTTGTTGCGGGCTTGCGGATCCCAAAACTGCTTGTTTATAGTGTTGCGTCACTCCATTAACTCTTCATTTAAAAATCCCATGGGGTCTGATGTGTGATCGCAGCATTTCTCACTTTTCAAATATTTGATAAGAAACGTTCAAATTGGCATCCAGTTGTGCTTGATTAAAAAAACTATTTAGAGAGAATTCTGATCCATTATTTACAGCATTCACACAGCAAACACAGTTCATCTGAGACGTACTCTAGAAGGCAAATGTAGAGATTGTACAATGATCAAATCTTTTTGATTTTAATAGCATACATTTGTTGTTTTGCAACAACTTTATTAGTTATCTTTAAATGATCTTTAGTTTTGTAGCAATTATTTGTGTCTTGCATTTTACTCTCATTATCTGCATAGTGTTTTCTTAAGACAGTTTAAGACGCTGTATATTTCTATTGCTGAAATTGCTGTCAGATTCACAGCTCGTGAGAAGAGGCATTTGCTTCACTGCCTTTGTCTTCTACTGATCTAATGCTTTTACATCAACCTGCAACGTTGCTCCAGGCCCTGACAGAGAGTCTCACTGGTCCTTCAACAACCTGCAGAGAAAAGTATAAATGAATGGGGAAAGGATGCACTCAGAGCGCAATATTAGGATGTAGGGAAGGGGGCACCGACCCCTTTTAGGTTGTAAGAACGTTTTCCTAACATTCCCATGATGTAACAAATGCCAGTGTTTTTTTATTGTATTCAATAACATTAAAACATTCCACTTAAGAATATTGTTATGCTAACGTTTTCAGAACATTGCCCAATGATGTCTGAGGAACGTTCTCTTTTGGCTTTAATACCCAGCATGCACACAGACACCCACCCAGTTTCTATTCAGTCGTAGTTGTCACTCTGTACAACACACTGTGAAGAACCTCATGCTATTTTGAAACTGTGAAACAGAAACAGGGCGTTAAAAGGAGCTGGTCCTTTAAGATGAGGTCACCAGCCGGTTCTTTCTCCTAAGGGGTGTAAACTTTATCTGGATGTGTCTGCCATACAGATTGCAGCTCTGGCGATGAAATCTCACGAGTTTAAGGGTGTTAGATTCACTCACTCAACCTGCGTGCATCACAGGACGAATAAAGCACAAGTGTCCCAATGCTGACGTAATTCTCTGTACACTATATACTGCACAAGATTGATTTTATCACTCATATAAAGTAGTGGAGATGACAAACAAGAAAATATTCAGATTTTGTTGTCTCTAATCGTTTGGTTTTATTCATTGCACCTGCAAGAAGGATTAGGCAAATACATGTACATTTTAAAAGACATTTTAAGACAAAAACAAATACATTGGTGTCAAAGAGTGAAGATATCAGATGTTATTAGCGTGATACTTGATGCATACAATGTTATGGTAATGTTATGGTTTTATCATGATTATGTAGCATTGCCTTTGTAAAATACACAGAATACCATTGTATTACCCTCATAAGAAAAACATAGTATAGTTAAAAAAAATTACCTTGATATAAACAAAACAGTTCTTACTGTATTTAAAGGCTAAATTACTGTTTTTTTTTTTATTAATCATTATAATGGGCCTGTAAAACCCTTGTGAAACACAGACATTTATATAGTTCCATGCTGAACACAGTGTTTCCAGCACTCATGTATTCAAGACCCTCTAAATAGCATATCTAGTTATTTTTGGGTTTTCCAATTTAATTGAACCCTCCTCCAATAAATGAGCAGTACAATGAGATTTTTTTTGTCTCTCACCTTCACCTGTTCTGACTGAGAGACCCCCTCACATTTTTAGCTGAGACACCTGGCCCTGTGTTTCCCATCTGTGGAGGATGAAAACGTGTCCAATTTTGATCCATTAAAGACATTTTTTAGAAAAGCACTGAAGGCAGATTTATAGTTTAAATTATACCACATACTGCATTGCAAACTAACTGCTTTAAATCAGCTACAGATTAAAAACCCAGTTTTAATTAATGAAATTAAGATGCTATTAACAGAGTTGTTTAGAGGCTCTTTTTTGCTGTCATTCATTCATTATAGTAAAGTTATACAGATTATGTGTGAATTCCAAAGGGAGAGTGGAGGCAAATATCACACCTGAGGACGGATTCAAACGCAGGTCACGTTTGCATCTGGTTTAAACATTCATTTGGTGTGAACCTATAACAAAACCCTGAAATAATTTAACACACAACTTCAAAAAAAATGTATTTCAAAATTCAGACAAAAACAAAGATGCACAACATCTTTTATTCGCATTCAACATCTTTTAATGAAGCAGAAATCACACTGACTTCTGTACATGTACTTCACAAACATGCACACCGTCTCAGAGCTACAGTAGTTCTGACCAAAACATGGCAGCATGAAAAAACGGTTTCCAAAATGATTTTATGTAACTGGTCAAAAACGAAAATTGATTTCCTTGGCATGGAAACAGAAAATGAATCATTCTTTCATTCATACAGTAAATAAACATTCTTTCCACTCGTTTTGAGATTAAGGCTCGATACACAGCATGATCTATGAGAAGTTTCTCTTATTTTCTTTCCCCTCAGCAATCTGTTTTCCTTCCTGCTTCCTAAATCACAAAGATTTACCTCTCTCTCTCTCTCTCCCACTTTTCCTGGTCTACCATTTCTTTGTTTGTTTTGCTCTCTTGCCTCTCCTGCCCCACTGGTTGTTTGTGCAGAAAGTGCCTTCAGTTACGTCCATCCACACGGCATTTAACCTTGTTAAGCGAATGGCATCTAATCGCAGCCTAAAGACACTCTGAAACAATCACACAGAGACTGAAGGCAACACTGCCCACACGTTTTATAAGACTTGCTCAAAGTGAACTCGAGGGGCAGTCAGTCACCGTGGTCACCTGACTCACCGGTGATCACCGTTAAGCACAAGAACGAGTGAGGACAATCTAGCAATCATTTTAAATAACACCAGAGACCTTTGGCTTTGAATCAGGGCAAATTTTGATCCGCCTCAGGAGCCGCTATTCCTGGCCTCCTCAATCTTTTAAAACGCAATTATGCTCCACAGATTATACTGTATCTTTAGGGCACTGTGTTAAGAATTTATTCTCAAATCATCAAAAATATTGGAGTCATACATGCATCTTCAAAGCAAAGCTTAAAAAAAGTGATAATTTTTAAATATGCACCAAACAAACACACAAAATGTTTGCTGCTGCTTAAAATGGCTTGGGACACCATTGCCTGCAGCTGTGTGATTTAAGTTGCTGTTTTAGGAATAATTAAAATAAAAATGCAACCTCAAAAAAGGAAAGGGCTGGAGGCCAAAGGTAACACACACACACACACTTGTTCTGTTACTGGCACATAAGCGGAAGAACCCAACAAACGTACGTCACGAGGTTAAAGAACGCTATCGATTCTGTCAGTGCACATTTAGTTACCCTGGACTCACGGGTGGCTGGTTTGTTTCTTGAAATGGTTTAAGCACAAGCAAATCCTTTCAGGCTGAGGGAACAAGAGCTCACATTTGATACTTGTACCACAGACACAGAGGGATACCTGATTTATATAGAAAAACTGACTCACACACTGACACACGCATGCAAACACAACTTATTAGCTAGGTCTGCAATATAATATTCACAGTAAAAAACATAATATACACTTTTATACTAATTAAGAGTCTATTAGGACAATAAATACATGCACATATTGTTTTAATATAAAGTATGATTACTTGTTCATACACAACACAGGCATGTTATATCTTTTTTGTGTTTTTTAACCAATGTCTTGCTATTTTGACTCGAGACAACTCGAGCTGCCATTTTGTGCATGCAATGGTAGAAATGTAATAGTACTTTATTCGCCTGGCACTCCAGTTATGTTAGTATTATAAACTAGTACAAGTTACGTTACGTTCAAGCCACTAGTTGTCAGTATGAACTAGCTGTCAATTTGTCCAGCGCCACCTCACCATGTGTGAGTTTGAGTGAATCTCTTTGAGGGAGAGTCTGATGAACTTAGAAGCACTAATGGACGTGAGCCAGCACGGACTGGGCTTACAGAACCAAGTGTATATATACTTCAGCCTATGGTTGTAGGTGACTGCAGCTGGCCATTAGTCGTGACCTTCAGTCTAAAACATCTCAAACAAGGAGACAACTTGAAAAGAAGCAACCACACAAGATGTCTTGCTGCAGAGATATATGGAAGTTGACTCAGCTGTGAATTTGTCCTTGACATTTAAGTCGGCTTGACTGAGGACTAAAGAGGAGAGAGAGGCACTGCGTTTTATTTGCTCTGAAGAATTTGAAGTGACCTTTTCAACACCCCATTTGTAAAATTAAACAAAAAAACACTACAAATAACCAATAGAAATATTTAGTACATTTGTAATAATATTTAGTACATTTGTAATACTTACAGATATTGACCAGTACTGACAACAAATTAAATCTTACTACAAAATATTCCTTAATGTTACGTACTGTAAAATGTTACAATACACCAAATGTCATAATTTTCATTCCAAATGAGTAAAAACTTACTTATACGTAAAATAACTTAAATCAAACCCAAAAATAAGGATTTTTTTGTATATGTGCCGAAATAAAACCAATTATTTTTAAGATATACAGACTTGTTGTCCAACTTCTTCCTACAACCACGTCTGTTGTCAAAAAATACTCTTTAAAGAATTAGGGTTGAGATTATGGAAACAGAGATGCGTTTATAAGGAAAACTGAGCTTTCATAAATTCTACATTTGCTTTTTCCAGCATCAACGATGCATTAATTCTCTGTTCTGCAGATGCTGTGATGGTAACTCTATTGAGGCACACTGCTCCCTGGTGGACAAATCATTTCACTAACTCCAACTAGTTCACTAAAAAGTTCAGTTTCAAGAATGCAGTTCTAATGTCTCCACAGTTTTCATTAAATGTAAAACACAAAAATGTAAACATTAATTATTAAAAGGCTCAATTTTAAAAACTAAATAGAGGTATATGGTGCTTCTTATTCAAAGCATTGGCCAAACCAAAACAAACAGGCACCATTTCAATTGCAAATATCAAAAAGGAAATAAATGCATAACTAAACCACTGCTCAGTTTAATATATTAGGTATAGTTTTGAAACGCCAAAGACTCTTACACAGTTTAAACATTTACATATTTGATGTATTATTTATACACACAATCCCTTTTGAAGAAAATACTGGCTTTCTCACTCAGGAAAAAGTGACTCTGGTTTGTCATATCCAAATAATCTGAAATCCGGTTCATAAAGATCATAAAGTTTTGTCCTGTCAGCTAAAGAAACATTTGCGAACCAGTCTCGCTCCCAGTTGGTTGCGGTCCTGTTGCGGTAGCCTGGAGGGAAGTGAATCTGATTTTCCTTTCCAAGAATCTTCAACAGATGCTCTGAATCCTCATCAAGAGTTTCCAGCTTCCCAATGAAGTCATACTCGATCTGGCACGGATGACACAGCCTGTAAACCTGACGCCAGTGCTCATTAAACGGCTCCTCCTTTTCCGTCCGTGAATCTAACAGGTACTTGACAAAGTTCTGAAAGGAGGGGCGGATACCTGCATCGAACGCCTCCTGGACGGAGTCTGGAGGAGTCGAAAAATTTGCATAACGCTGAAGCATTATGGATCCAAACTGTCTGTAGAAATCCTCATTTGGCTGATCAAACTTGTTCCGGAAAGCAGATATAAGTCGTACGAAAGGATCCCGTACGAAAAGAAACTTTGTGTAAGTCTTGAGTTTGTGATGCATTAAACGCCGGGAAGCGTGGCCAAAACGCCTCCAAAACTTGTTAAAGGTCAGATGGGCGGAGTTATTGTGACTCAAGTATGATGGTATGTCAAGTGGATTTGTGTATGGAGAGCCATCGGATGTCTTTAAGCTCTGGCTGAGCCAAATCATGACTCGTTTCCAGTTTGTACAAGCCACCTTGGGAACATAACAGTAAATGACACCATGGCGATCGTCCACAATGAGATGATTCAGGGCATGGTTTGGAATCTCATCAAAGGTCTTTAGCTTCTCCAGAAAGTGAAGGCTGCTATTGGCTAAACAAAGCTGTCTTACGATACGAGTGCGATTCGCTTGCCTCATTTCGAGATCTGCGGGAGAAGTTTGTGCTAAAATGCGGCTGAACGTTTGAGTGTTGAAGCTACTGTCCTCGCTTGTCCGGTGTCTTGAAGACGTGCTCGGCGGAAACATGGGTGATGCTGACATACCGGAGGGCAAATTAGAAGCCCCTTCTCTTACATCATTCAAGAAAACAATGATGATGATGATGATAAACATTATTCCCACAAGCAGGAAGCACTGGAGCCGTCTCGGAGTTCCCATTTTCACCAGAACCGGAATTCTGGAGAAACAAAACATAAAGAACACATTCAAGTCCAAAATATTGTATTTACAAATATCTTCTGCAAAATACGACCCACAGACTTAAGATGTTCTACATGTAAACCTAAAACACTTTGAATGAACAAGGCAAGCCACGTATCTAAACTCACAGTAGGGTGTGAGCGCTGGAGAAACACTCCCTCCTGTAGCCATAGCTGAACTGGTATGTTGCTATGAAGGGAGTTCGGCCAGAGATGCCCACAACCATTCACAGGAAACCACAGCTGAAAATAAAACGCTCACAGTTCACAGTGGTATATATAAGGTTATATACAGTGAGGACTGACTGTGTTAGTCAAAATGATCCAGATTAGGGTCATTTTAGAAAGTCACGTACTATACAAAAAGTTCACATGAAAAATATACAGATCACTCATAGTCTATAAATAACATGGCACACGTGTGTTTAACTGCTGCATGCAGGATGTTTGGTGTTATCATAACAAATGTTGCTTTACTTCTATTGAAATGAACTAATAGCATGTAAACAACATGTAACTTACACAAGAGTTACTGAAACGGCAACGTGGATAAACCTCCTAAACCAAAACAAACAAGCATCGTTTCAGGATTTATTCATCACAACAGTTAACAGCGTTTACTTGTGTTCAGAGCAAATAAAACACAAGCAATGGTGCATTTGTCAACCTCTCACGTTTACGGATAAAGTTCAAGTTTAACTACCTGTCATGCGCTGAAGTTTTCGGTCACGATCGGCGGAAATGAACGGAGTTCAGGATACATGAACAAACGAGCCCAGAGAACAAGTGCGAGATGTCATCTCGCGAGACTTCACACACTTGTTTTTATGCATGGCAGTGCATGACAAATTATTTAACCCAATGTTATAGCTGACAATATATGTTTTAAACTAGTCAAAAAATCTGTTTTTCTTGTAGAGCAAACCTGTGTGTGTGTGTGTGTGTGTGTGTTTTAAATACACCAAATAAAATGCTAAAACAAGAATAAAGAAACAGTTCTTCACAAAACATTTTAATGCAAAAGCGATACAAAAAACACACAAAGCTAAATCATCTTTTTTCCTGCTTTAATCGATAGAAACTCGGTTCTACTGCTTTTTTACAGCATGCTTGTATTTTTGCTGCGCTTCAGTCTTTTTGTTGACATTGTTTATTACTTTATGTCTAACATTTTCATTGGTGGTTTTCTTGTAATGACCCGGTTGCTGCAGAAGATGAGCCGTTTGAGGTTCTGCAGGACCTACAGATGGATTTTAAAACAACAATTAAAACAAAATATTCATCCAAATGTTTATTAAAGATTGAGGCACCAGTTTTACCTCGCAGTCGTTTGTAGGTTTGTCCTCGTTTGAGGTCTGCGTGTCTTTGCTGAATGGTGCTGGGTGGCGTTCCTCTTATCTCAAGCTTCTGGGACTGAACTTCACCTAAATCATAAACATCAAGCTTTTCTTATCTGTAGATCCGTTTCTTAATGTTGTAAAGATTTTTAGCATCTCAGACTCAAGTAAATGCAAATCAGAAATAAGATGCTAACAGTTAAACACACACTACAGTTAAACACATTATTTTATTACGTTGTATCACAATGATCTTTGGCTCATCATTTAAAATGGTTTCTTTTGAGTTTGGCTGTAGTGCTGTACCTGTAGTCTGAAAGAAGGGGGTCTTGATTTTAGTTGTTGGGGGCGACGCAGGGTTTCCAGGACTGTCTGTCAGTAGCTGGATTGTGTTCAGTGCTGGTCGCACCAGACGGTTGTCAGAGATGCTCCCCAGCGCCGCACACCTGTGTGCTGGTTTCTGTGCCTGCTGGGACAAAATCCAATCTGTGGCATTACATCTGTGTTTAAATTCAGAGACGCTGCCTCATGAATGCAGCAAATGTCATATTTATGGATTTATCTCCAGTATTTGCAAGAAACTATTGGTATTGCCTACCCTACCTTTAAGAGGAAAAGGCGTTGGTTTTTATTATACCACAGACTAAATAAACCTGAATAAACAGAGACTTTAATCTGTGGTATTTTAGTATAAAACAGATTGTTATTTGCTTTGATTTAGTCAGAGATGTAGTGCATAGCTTGTCTGCATGTTTTGATCAGCTGCACGATGCTGTTTGTGAGCAGATGACTCAAATTCAAACCACAGGTTATTCACCAGCCCCACAAATTCTTTCATCTAACCATCGCTTTACCCAGTTTTACTAAGGGCCAAAAACGTTGCTGTTAAAATGAGATGATTACTCTCTTGTTGGCTTCGAAAGATCTGGACCGTTTCTTGGGTTGAAGTCTCTCTTTAGTTGAAGACTCCATCCTGCCGTCTGCTCTCTTCTGGTCCAGCTTTGACCGAGAACCGCCTCTGAGTTTCATGGATGTTCTTTTGGCCTCAGCCGAATCCAGGCTGTCCATGCTCACGGAGGACTTGAGTCCTGCAGCAGAAGCTCCGACAGCCGCCCTGGTGTTTGATTCTTTCGCTTGAAGGTTGAAGCGACGTTTGGCTGCGATGACAGAGATGCTCTTGGTGTCACAGATGATTTCCCTCAGAGTGTCTGGACTCACGGTTTCAGTGGGAAAGACAGGAACCGGTTTCTGAGGACCACATACCTGCTCAGAAACATTTAATATGTAGTACAAGTGTGTGTGTGTGTGTGTGTGCGTGTGCGTGTGTTCACCTTCATAGCAACAGATGAGCCAGAGCTCAGGTTCTGTTTTCTCTGGGGTTTCCCAGAGGTGATAATTTTAGGTGATGATTTGAAAACTCTATCACTGTCATAATAAAAACAACAGACAATGTAAACAAGATGAATCCACACTGAACTCCAGAGAAACGCAGTGTGCTTTTCTCATTACATGACTTTACCTGTCATAATCCACTCCAGAGGAGGAGGAATCAGCAAGACTGAACGTCCTGTTTTCCTGTCTCATTTTTTCCATGTGACGAACGGGTGAATCTGGGATGGGGTGTGTCACTCGCCCGTTCATAAATGTAACAGAATTATCCTGCTTAAACAGAGAATAATGCTATATATGATATATTACTGAATGCAAAAGAGATGATAAATGAAAAGAAAGCAAATTTTAAACAAATGCTAACATATTCCACTCACATCGCAACAGTTTGTAAAAGTGTGAAGTTCTAGTAACTGGTCAATGTTTTCATCACTGAATTCACCAAAATACAATAAATAAAGTTCTTGTAGCCCCTCAGGTACACACAGTCCTCGCTCTGTGGACAAACAGAAAATAAAACAAACAAACAGAACGGGTAAATAAAACAAATTTGACCAAACTTTCATATCAACACAGTACATCTGTCAGATACAAATAAAACAGAAAAAATCAGTTCAATATGGTAAAATATAGGTTATAAGAACGTTTCACTAACATTTACGTTATAAAAAGGTTTCAATAATATAATATTTAAAAGTTCTTTTAACATTACTGCAAAAACATTTTTTTAAATATTTCAGAGAACGTTTGGAGAATGTTCAGAGAACGTTTCCTGTTAGCAGCGCACACCTTCTATGAGAGCCTTCTGCTGATGTATGATGTCATAACAGAGCTCTCGCTGCTGCTGGTGGCGCTGAATGATGAAGTCTTTGGTCCGGAGGGCGTTTTCTTTGCTCATCACAGCTGACTGGATCTCGGTTTTCTCCAGCTCCAGTTCATGGACCTTACAGAGCAGCGTCAGAACTTCTCTCTGTTCACCGCTCCGCATGTGTTGCGGCAGCAACTCCTCCATCTTACACGACTTCAGTTTCATCTTCATTAATTTCTGCTCCAGTTCATGCTGATAATTTAAATGAAATGAAACAAGTGTTTTTTGCACCATGTGCCTAAACGTCTCAAAGTGCCACGTGAGAGGGTTCTACTGCATTACCTTCAGTGTCATTGTTCTTCTCTGTTCGGCCAGCAGGGGGCCGATCTGCTCTCGTGCTGCAGACACGTCCTGCGGTTCCTCTGTTCCGCTCTCCTGCTCTTCATCCCTCAGTCTGTCTCCTTTCTCTCCGCCATCCTCGCCTGACGCCCGCCGGGCCTGACGGACTCGATCCCTCTCCCATCTACAATACATGAATGAAAGATGCTCAAAACACTGAATTTGTGTAGAATGTGTGAGGTTTAGGATTTTGGATGCTATCCAGGTCCTCCAAGTCTTGAAAGCTCTTGTGTTTTCTCCAGTGTAAACCTGTTTGTTTGTTTACTCTGAGATGGTGAGCAGATGTCTGGAAGTGTCTATGTGGAGTTCCATGTTGCAGTTCTCCAGCTCCATCAGGCTGCGTCGGATCTCCATTTGCTCCCTGAAGGCGGATAAGAGCTGTTCTCTGAGTCCTGCCATCTCACCCTCGCTGTACTGCTGCTCCTCGGCTAAAAATCACAGACCAGCGGCAGTCAGTGCATTCAGTCTCTATTTCCTGCTGTATAACGTACTGTGCTCCATTTAAATCTGCTTCAAATAGCATTTTGCTAACTTATTTTTTTATATAAACTTATTATTAGCAGTGCTTCCTTGCTAAATTAAATTGCTGTTTTTTTAACGTACTTTGGCTAGACATTTGAACAAACCTAAGTGAATACCTAAGCCTCACACTGAATAATAAATAACTTGTGTGGCATGATAAAAGATGTTTGTAACTTTAAACGATCAGTCTTTTGCTAGGCAAACAATAACATGACTGAAGCCATGAATGAGGTCCATTGGGCAATGATAGCAACACCCTGGAATACTCACAGTCTAGTGATGTTTTAACTCTTTATAATGGAGAACAGACATTCAACATAAACGCACCTTGAGTCTCATGAATGTCTTTCTGCCCTTTCAGCTGTTCTTGTTTCTGCTGGTCGATCTTTGCGCGGAGGCGTTCGATCTCGCGCCGCAGGTCAGCGATGATGCTGGTGTATTGAGCCAGATGATAGGAAACATTCAGCAAGTTACGTTTTACCTTGAGGTTCAAACAGAAAAAATTAAAGAGCACATGCTGAAAAGACTGTTAACATAATGACTTAATTCACTAAAACTACATTTACTGATGTACGTTTCATTCACAAATACCAAAATACTCATTTTGATACTGAATATATCTGATATGTTAACAGCAAGACAAAACACTGTTTGAAAACATGACTGTGGTTTGTATTGTTTATCCACACAAGGCTGTATTTTTGTTGCACATGCTTACATTCATGCAGTTGTTTTTGACTTCTGCTTTGACTTACACTTTGTGTTTTTACCTTAGTTCGTATATTTTTGGCTTTGTCAGCATAGACTAGCGTGTTTCTTGATTCCTCAAAGTTAGAGCTGGCGGGACTGATGTGAGTGATCATGACGGTACGACTGTTTCCTCCCAGAGCATCCTGAAAATGAAACCATATATACTGTGTTTGTTTGTTTGTGTGTGTGTGTGTTTGTGTGCATGTTTATATGTGTGTGTGTGTGTGTTTGTGTGCGTGTGTTTGCGTACGCTTTCACCTTCAGAAGTCTGGTGAGTTTGCTGTCTCTGAAGTTGACAAACTGAGCATTTTTCCCACACTTGTCACTCAGAGCATTGATACAGTTGGCCAGAGCTAACATAGAACGATTGATATGCGCTCCTTCCTTCATCCGCTTGCCTCTGTTTTGTGTCTGTAATGAAGAGAAGGACAGAAGTGTTGCTTTAGTGTTGGTAGTTTTCATATACAAATAAAGTCACATGCAGTTTATTGTTATTGTTGAGTTCATATTAGTTTGGGAAGCAGTTTTTAACATTTCATTTTAGCAGTTTATAATAATTTATAATAATCAAAAAGCACAAACTCTGTCTTATGTCAACACAAAACTGTTTAAGTTTGAAAAAAGGAACTTAATGAATTGAAACAAGCCTTAAAATAAACCTATTATGAACTACAAAAATAATAAATAAAGTATCCATTTATCAACAGCTCTGTAACTAAAACCACACAATAGTCTATTTTGGCACGTTCAGAAGGAATTCTGTGATACAAGATCCACTAATACTTAAATTAATCATAAGCATATAAATAATGAAAAAAAAGAGACTGGATTATTTATTTAACTGAAAACTGATAGAGGTTGTTAGTGTGTAAAATCTGGCATCAGTAAAGACAAAGCTTGTCTTTTACACTGAATGCATCTACACACACACTGACACATCCAGAACTAAACAAACACACACACACACACACACCTGTGCGGCACGCTCAGTTCCTGCCAGATCCACCATGAACAGTTTCCCCACTCTGATCTCCTCGTTGATGTCCTTCACGCGACTCTTTTGCTTGACTGTCACCTGTAGAGCAGATACATGTGAGCTTGTGCGAGCGTGTGTGTGTGCGAGCGTGTGTGTGTTCTGCACTTGCCTGCAGTATAGCGTGAGAACGAGATGATGTCTTATTGGCAGCAGTCGACTCCTGAGTCCTCTGTCTATTTCCTTTGGTTAACAGAGCCATTATCTACAACAGCGAGAAAACATCATGCATTGAAATAAAAGGTCACATGATGAAGGTGCTTTAGAGAGATCTGAGCGGGTAGCTTAATGCAAACACCACATTCATATAAAGACGCTTGTATTGTACTTGTTCACTGTAGATTAACTATTCAAACTGTTAAATATCTATTGTATTAAAACCAAAAGTTGTTTTACTTTTACATGGCAGATGCTTTTATCCAAAGTGACTTACAGTATATTCAAGTTTTACTTTTTTTTTTTACCAGTACATTTGCTCCCTGGGAAATGAACCCACAACCTTTGCGCTGCTAACCCAATGCTCTACCAACTGAGCTATACAGCAGCACACGTTTTAATGCTAACAAATGCTAAATACTAAATAAAAATGCAAAACTATTGATTAAAAATGAAGAAAAATCTTCCTGCACCTCTTTAGCGTTACACGTTGAGAACTCTGTGACGCCAGCGATGCGTATTTCACCTTTAGCATCCTCACGCAGCTCCAGGAATTCAGAAGATGGGTTTAACAGATCTCTGATCATCTCATTATAGATCTGCAACAACATTCATTAGTTTCCTTTATTAATGATCTTTAAACCACAAGCTGAGTTGTGCTAAAAAACAACATGTTGACCTCTATGTAAGACATATAAACGGTGGAGTCCAGTTCCTCAGTGCTGTCTTCAATAGCCCTGAACAGATCATTGAGTGTTCGGATATAAATGCCCGGCTCTGAATCTAAACCTAACATGGTGTATGTCTTTCCAGCTCCTAAACGCAAAGAAAGAATAAATATTTCATGAATAATTCTGTTAAAAAAACGTGCAATAGTTTTTGTTCAACATTTATTCAAACGTCACCTGTGGGTCCATATGCAAAAACTGTGGCATTATAGCCTGAGATCACAGCATCTATAAGGTTTTTTGTTGTTGCCATGTATACGTCCTCCTGAAATAATGGGAAAATAGCAGTTGTTTTAAAACTAAATAACAGGAAACATAGAACATATGTTTCCTGTTATGATATATGTTTCTCAGAACATATATCAGTTCTCTGTTAGCAATAAAACATTTTTACAGAAACTGTTTAATGCTATATATAAAAATATTATTAGGTAGTTTGTGGACTGCTTTAAAAATGTTCTTAAAACAAAAACATCAGTAAAAATAACTTGTTACTTGGAAACGTTATGGAAATGTTAGCTGGGTAACTTCAAGAATTGAAACGTTCAAGTTCATTAAACCTAAATGCTAAAGGAACATTATCCTTAACATTTATCCTCTGACCTGAAGAACAGTGTAGTTATTTTGTATACACACCTGTGTGGCTGTACAGTCGAAGACAGCATCAAACATGTAGGTTTTCTCACGGGAGCGTTTGGCCCTCAGAACATCTTCAGGATCTTCACTGGGGTCCATCAACACCACCATCTGAAGTCAGTGATGAGCAAAGTGGATTAACTCCAGCTACTTGTTGACTCTGAATGTTTAGCTCAGTGAACTGAACGTGAATGCTGGTTTATAATGTTGACATCCGAGCACATGTTCTGACTTTATATTGCGTGTTTTATCGGTACCTGCTGGTCAATCTTGTGCGCCACAGTGGAGGCGCCTTCCTCCATCTCTGCGTCATTCAGAGGTCGGATGCGCAACGCAACCTTCAATAAACGCATTTAACATGTTAACATTAGTTCATTATTTAACAGTCTTAGCATTTACAACGCTTATGAATGCATTAAAACAACAATGCGTTTGGTGCATAGAAAAAGTTGTTTGTAACACTTTTGCATTTCACTTCCACACGTTTTATTAAAGTTGCCAAGATGCTTTGTTTTGTCAAACACAACTTGTTGAATTATCCTCAACCCTTTCGTTTAAAGTTACTGTTGCATGAGCCGTAACGTCGTGTCGATATACAGCCTACCGTGAGTTGATGGTCTTTCCAGTCTCCCGAAACATCCTTCATCTTTTCGTCACAAGTTACTCCTTTAGCTGGTCTTCAACAGACCAGATCAACCCTGTAACGATCCCAGAAATATCCCGGGATTTAACGAGAGTTAGTTAATCTTGTTGATGGCTGATAATCTCATGCTGAGGCAGGATTGTGCGCTTTTCCCCCGGGAAGGTCCTGAATTCACCAGTCACCTGGTGTTGTTATGGTAACAAAAGCCCCATAGAGGTGGGAAACAACCCGATGGGGCTCCAACATGCTTGCGCTACTTCAACTCATTCTCCTGTTGTTATAAGCGGCACCTGTGTTAAAACACAAGCATTGCTTACACGTGAACGCGTGGACACAGAAATAAACCTTCTTCCCAATGAGATCCTCATGAAATTATTTGCGCAACTGGAGCGTTTTTGCGCGTTTTAAAACATGTTTGCAAAGCAAACCTGCTGCTTTTCAGTGTTTCGTGTCATATTTACCTTTCCGACTGCGTTTAATTTCTACACGATGTTTAAACGTCACACGAATAATCCTGATGCGTGAACCCGTCGCGAGCACGTGCTACCCACTGCGTCCCGGCTCGGACCACTGGGGGGAAACTTTTAACTGGAGTCGGACTGTTTGTACTCTGCACGTAAGGCACAGAGGGGCAATTTAGGACGGGATACCCCTGGGGCAACGTGACGCAGTCATGATGTCACTGCAACAAACTGCAATACATTTAAAGCTGCAATCGCAAAAACAACCCTATTATCGATAAAAGTACATAATAAATATTTAAAATGACCAACTTATAAAGTTTCAAAAAAGCTTAAAACAATGATGGCAGTAGAGGGAAAATGACAAACTGCAGCTTTAATAAAATAAGAAACGTGATGAATTGAATAACATTTATTTTGGAGGAGTAAACGTACATACATCTTCCTTTAAAGCACAATAATGGTTCATGGGAAATTTAATACTAAAGCTGAAGTTTTTCAGCATCACCAAATGTCATTTTTTACCTGTATTTTCCAAATATGACTAGTTTTCACTCTGATAGAAGAAAACATATTACCATAATAAAATTAACCATAAAAACACACACTGAAATGTTATTTATAAGCACGTGCAGCTTGGATTTTGGCCTGTTAAACATTTCGATTGACGCTTGGTTATGATGTCTACAAACATTTCCTCTGGAATGTCGGAGAAAATTAAAACTGTGTAAAAAAGATTTCCCTATTAACAAAACATTTTTATGTAAAATGCTAACAACTGTACAAAAACCTCGTCTTAAACGTTTCTTTCTAAACAACAAACGTGTCTTACAGAACAATAACAATATTTGTTCCTAGGAAACAAATATAATTTAGCAAAACCATTCACTGTCCTTTACTCCTTTATGTAACTGTTACATGACTTCATAATGCCTGAAATGTTGACGGGTGTATGAAGGGGTTATATGAAGTATATGATATCATCAATTAGCATCAAACTACATCACTTCCCTGTAAGACTAAGTTAATGGTGTTTCTCGTATAAATTGCCCTCTGTAGGTGAACGTTGTGTCTCACAGCTGGAAGCGTAGCTGTTTTTCCTGAAGGCTTTACTCCAGGTCTCCCAGAGGAATGATCTCTTCATTAATGAAGAACTCGATCGTTTCCTCTTCCCAGTCCTCCACATTACTGTCCAGTTCATCTGTGTCCACACCTGAGGCATAATATTCACAGTATATCAGTCCCACATTAAAGCGCCATAGTATACACACACGTGCTATATAGTCCATACGGCACCTACCATAAAGCGCCTTCTACATGCATGTATGTGTTTATATGTAACAGATGGAAATAGTTGAACTGAATGATGATGATGTTTCTCACCTCCTCTGAGCTGCAGCCGCAGGTCTCTCTGTTGGTTGTAGAGCTGAGTGGCGTTTTCTCTGTATCTCCTATATTCTTCCATCATCAGACGACGCTTGTCCACCAGCTCCTGCATTAGGAGCATTGCAGGAACATTGCATCAACACTTATTTAACCTTTCAGAGCAAAGACCCTTAAAACTAATGGTTCCACAAGGAAACGCCAACTTTGAGGAACCAAAAATGGTTCTTTTTGCCATCGCTGTGAATAACCCTTTATCAATTTTTTTTGTTTAATTTTTTCAATTTGATTTTTTTAATGTGTAATTTCTTCCTTTTCTCTATAATATTAAGAATGTATCTTTAAAATAAGCAGCAATGTGTATGATATCATATTCAGCACGAATCGGAAAGAAAGAACGAACCTTGGAAGCTTTGGACTGACTCAGTCTGTCCTTTTGCTCAAAGATCTTTGAATATTTCTTCAGGTCCTTCTTAATGGCCTGTTAAAACAAGGAACAATCTCAGTTTCCATGCCACAGTTTTCAATGTAAAGCTCTTATAACATTTGCCCCGTACAAAACTGTGCGTGAACCGCAACAAAGGTCGCCACCTTAATCTGCTCTTGGCTGAGTAAAGAAGGAGGACGTGGTCGCCATAGCAACTGGCAAAATCTATCTTTGTTGTTCTTTTGCAAAAGACGTCCCTGGAACGTCCAGAGCCAGTATGCGTTGTCCACCTAAAAAACGACGACAGACCAGTTTACAAAGCTGAAGCATAAAGGTGCAGATGTGAAGTTTTACAAAACGCAGCTGTAAAGTTATTTGCAGGAAAAATTTGACACGTCTGCTATACAGCATGAATACCTTGTGGCTCCACCAGGAAACTGAGGTGACCACGTATCTGCCTGTAGGGTCCCACTCCACATCAGAGGCCATATAATGCTCCGCTATGTTCATAATGGTACAGTCAGACGTGTCCACGAACGCGAGTGCACCGTTCATGCTGAGAAAGAAAATGACTTGTGAGCCAAGCTCAAGATTTAAATACACAAGGACAAACACAGAACAAACTAACCTCCGCAGTCCTGCCAGCACCATAAACTGACCCTGAGGACTCCAGAAGATGCTGTTGGCCTGCTGCTTATCAAACATCTCTAGAACGTCACAGAGAAACGCAGTGAGTTCCCACCTCATGGATGACCTCACAATACCCGGCTAACAGGGAACGTTCTCAGTACATTGGCTGAAGTTCTCTCAAAGTTATCAAAACAGTTTATGCAGTAACAGTAGTTGCACTTAAACAAAACTCATTGTTGAGTTTATAATAAGTTTAGCACTTACTGATGAGCTCAATCTTGCCATTGCTTTTCACATGATAGAAGGAGGCATTTATTCTGGGTGATTCTCCATGCAGGACCGCAAACTTGCTTCCGTTAGGCTCCCAGGCAAATGCAATGATGCTCTCTAATAAAAATCATATGGGAACTTCAACTGAAAATCAATATTTCGTACTGTAAGTTTCTCAAATGTCTCTGTTCAGGTGTTTCCCTCATCTGAAACATCTGACTCAACCTACAAGATACTTATTTAGACTGTAAAGACCTGAATTAGGCATGTCCCATGAGGAAACACCAAACCCTTTGAAAATCGATTACTGAGAACATCTGAGGTCTTCACCTTTCATCTCCACCACGTCCACAGGAACCTGCTTCTCTCTCATGCGGAAGATCTCAAAGTTGGTGACGACACCCTATGGACCACAGAATGCTTCATGATGTAGGACAAGGTGTAAATGAACTAGGTGTAACATCTCGTAGATTCTGGAATGACTCAAACACACACCTGCGTTCCTCTGGGTGTTCGGTCCACCTTCACGCACAGGTAGTCACCCTGCCGTTGCCAGTGGAGTTTGCAGTCCACCACGTTGAAGAGATTTCGGACTCGAATCTCCAGACGGGACGGGAACTGCATGAGCGTGACCCTCGCTGGTATGTCCTTGTCTTCTGGGACCCAAAAGGCAATGATGTTGTCTCCAGGTGACCACGAAAAATCTCTGTTACATATGAGCAAAACAGTTTAAAGAGACAGTTTACACAAAAATTAAACGGTAACACTATAAGGTTACTGTAAATTTATGTTTGTTGATGTTTGTAGTTAAATACCTTAACATAAAGGAACAATGAACAATACTTTTACACTAATAACTATTACACTATTAATAACTATTATTAAGATGGATTTGTAATCATTTATAATATATCGTATTTAGTGTTCCACAAAACAAAGGTTTTCCAAGTGTGTTTAAGTTTGGAACAACATCACAGAATGTAAATGATGAGAAAATGTTTAAATTACTTTTAAACATTAAACAGGGGACTGTTAAAACTTACTTTATTCCACTTATTTTCAAACTCTTCTTATCAAGCAGACCCATTGACTGCAGAAAACCACAAAAACAGCAGGTATGAGAAATGCTTTTTATTTAAACGTTTATCAAAACTAAAGTTTAGCTTACTGGCGTCTCATAGATGCTCAGAGTGTCTTGTGTCATTCTGGCAAAGAACTTTCCATCCTGGCTCCACCTGTTTAAAAATGTTCACGTTATTTTGATATAACGCACCTTTCCTCTGTTATAAGTAAAGAACTTACTTAAAAATAGGCCAGTGTGCAGAACTCTCACAATGAAAACCTCTTTTCTTCTGCCCCGTCAAAATATCCCAGATGATAATGGCCTGAGGGTCTTCTTTAGTGTCCATCAATGGACTGAATGTCACCACATACCTGACAAACATGATTAACGTTATTTTACGGTCGTAACTATCGCATGTCTTTCTGTTTTCTCATGTACCTCTCGCACGGGGAGAAATCAATGAGCGAAACCCCCTGATGACTGAATCTCTGTATCTGCTTGAACTTTTCTCCACCCCACAGTGCGATTCCTCGCTGATGGAAGGTGGCCAGATATGTGCCTTTAGGTGACCAGCGGACATATGTCTCTGTCCAGCGCTGGAGACAGATCCGTAAGTTAGTGAAAGCAGCTGCTATGATGGTCAGAAGGTTCTTTACATAAAGTTTTTGAATTCAAATCACTCACTGCTCTCTCCTCAACCAATATCGGCTCTTTGGGGTCATTGGAGAATATGGCCGTTCTCTCTCCTGATTCATAGATCACACTGTACTGATCACGGCAGTCTGAATCCTCGAGCCAGTGCCTCATGTTACCCTGTAAACAAACACAAATGATGAAACTACAGGTGCATAGACAGACTGATGCACTACAATACAATTAACTCCAAATGAAAGATATGTATGCATGTGGATGTTTCTCATGCAACTACATACAAAGTCTTTAAACGGCTGTTTTTCAGGTGTTTCCCATTGGTCACTGATGTTCATGTACCTGAAACAGGTAAATGGATCATTACAAGTTAATCGCTAGAGAAGTATTGACATTCACTTTTCATAGTTAGTATTAGTGTAATTGAAATTAAATCATAATAATAAACAAATACAATAAATCATCAAGCTTAACATACAAATAATAACATACATAATAGAAACATATGACGTTTTTGAAACATACTTATCAAAATCTGTAAACAGATTGACTCTGAATGTGTGCTGTTTGTCCAGTTTGTAGCCATCTGCGTTTTTAACCGCTTCCAGGGCATGGTTAGGTGAGGCATACTCCAGGAATATATATCTGATGCACAAAAGCATTAACAGTTTATTACAATTGTGCTCACAAGATGTTTAGTGAGTGAAGCAAATTACAAACATTGTTTAAGTTGTTAAAAGCATAAACTCATAAATGCACCCTTTGGTGGTTCCAGCTGCTTCGGGGTAAAACTCATTGGTGATCTTTCCAAACTTGGAGAAGATCTTATGGATCACATTCTTGAGCTTCTCCAGACGTTCAGGTCCTACTTGAGGGACATTGTCCACCACGACCACAGAATCTATTCCATCGGCTTCCAGGGGTCTCTCTCGCAAAACATCTTCCAACAACTCTGCATTAAAATAAATAAAACTGTTGGTTTGCCAATTGGATAATTACTTATGAGTTAAACAGTAAGTTTATAAATAAGTCTAACTGGCATGATTCTACAGTAAATGCAAGAACAATTTAACTGTTAATACATGAATCTTCATTTAAAACACAGTAATAATGTGTAAGATTTGCTGGGGCTCCATATGCATGTATTACTTTATAGTAACGCCAATAATGGAAACAGTTGCAATTGTATTTCCCCGTCAAAATTGCAAAACTAACTTATAAGATGCTATTAATTCATTTTTATAGCATTATAAAAGTAATTTCTCTTGTAAGTCGTTGCACAAGCGTCTCTCCACCTGCTGTTACACCTCAAACGCATCACGTTTCATACGTGTAATAAATCGGCAACAACAGAAGATGCGAGACTGTTAGATCGGAGGGAGAAATGGTGTGAAATGCACTGCCTTGCATTTGAAACTATCATTTTAAAGCAGTTTAGTCAATGCATGAGCCTTAAAGGCCGAGCGTAGCGGAATATTGCGGCAGATATTTTACCTTCATCCTCGATGTCATCCACAAAATCATCCGGATCGCTGAACGAAGGTTCTTCTTCTTCCCCGAATACTTCTTCAGCCGCCATGTTTGCCGTCTCCTGCATTTAATGCGCTGGAATCGGTATCTTTAAATGCGATCTGATGGCTTTAGTTTCGCAAGTGATGGAAATGCGTAAGATAATGTGAAGGCGGTCTGCCAACTGACTGCGCAGATATGAACCGCTGCGGCGTCCGCTGCGGCCGTGCGTGTATTGATCGCGCTGTACGCAGTGTGTTCGAGAATACTAACGTGCGTAATATTTGCGCATACACGACAAGACCCGTACGCTCAGCTCGGAATCGCGTTTGTCCTCGTCAGGACGCCGTACGGAGCGGAAGTAAACGCACGTGTGATTATTAAACGCGTTAATGATTTAATCTTTTATAGTTATGCGATAACTATAATTGTATATTAGAGTATATTGTAAACATTTACTTATCAGATTCTCCTGTTGTTTTGACAGAGCAGTTTGTGGTTTCAGATATTCAGCACTTTTTGTAGACTTCTCTGATTTAGGCATTTATTTTGACACTAGACGTTTGGTCTGACAGAGCTGTCCGTTCGTGTCTTTCTGTTTACAAGGACATCACAAACCCTCACTGCACACGTTCTTAATTGTACTTCTGTAAGCATCACGCGTGTTGGTGATGCTGGGACGTGTCCAGTGCTATGGACGGTGACTGCTTGTCCCTGCTGCCCATGATCTGCGCGGCTCTGGCCGACCCGAGACAGTCGCCACCCGACGACTCTTCTTTAGAGAAGTTACTGGATTGGTTCAAAGAGCTGCACAGCCCAAGTGAGTCAAACATCCACAGTACCGTGTGTTTCTGGCCAATACAAGCTCATTCACCCGCATGAAACGTTTTCTCAGGGAACGGAGACGGTCTTCTGCAGCTACAACCGTGTCTTCTGCGGTTCATACCTAACGTTTGCAAATGTAGAGACGCCGATGGCGCTGTCGTGTCCTTTACGCTCAAACTCGCTGGACTCTTGGCTGCCACCGAGCAGGACTTCAGCTTGTTGGAGGTGAGACCTCACGCGTCTCGTTGCGTGATGTTGCGGTGAACGATAAGGAACGCCTGTATGCCATTGTTTAACAGGATGGGGGTCTGTTGGCGGGCGTGTTTAAACGGGAAGGCTGGTGCACGGAGGGTCGCTGGAGCGATGCGTCGGTGCGCAGCGGCTGGCTGCAGGGACTCTTGAACATGACGAACCATCGGAAAGCTCTCGACTTCATCTGCGGAAACGGTAAACGGTGTTTGTTTATCAACAGAAACAGTGGTGTTTACCTACAGGTTGAGTAAACAATGGGCCGTTTGGTAAATAAAGTAAATATTTTGTTTTTGCATGTAATTTTGGAGTCTGATTTCATTTGACAGATTAAGGTGTTAGTTTTAGATGGAACAGGTTCTTTATTTTATATCCTAAAACTTTGATCTCTGTAGTTTAATCTCATGCATGTCTTTCAACAGGACTCATCCAAGTTCTTCTACCTCTGCAGAACGACAGCAGCTTGTTCGTCAGCTCTTTGGCCAATCAGGTGTTGGTGCATGTCCTAAACTTCATGACATCATTGAAGATGAGCAACAAGAGTGATGCTGTGGGTTCAGGTCAACCTCCTCTGGGTTCTGATTGGCTGTCGGTGACCTCAGAGATCACGAGTGCGATGGTTGAGGCGTTGAGCTCGGAAAAGCATCCTCAGGTCTTCCAGGGCTTAAGGCTGCTGTCATTGGTTGTCTCTAGGTGTGGAGAGCCAATCAGAAGCATGGTGTGGAAGGACGCACTGGTACCTCTGGAGATGTTGGTCAACAGGGGATCTGGTGTATCGACGCAGCCGCTCATGACTGTCATTCAAGCTGCTGTGAGGTGAATTGAATGGAAAAAATATTCTGTCCCAAACTTTAACATTTCATATTAATGTTTAAATGCATTTTAAATAAAGCAGTTAATACATTAAAATCATTATTAAAAGTTGTGCATAATCATTTTGGTTTCCTATAGGAAACAATAATGTAATTTTAACCTCAAATTTTTAGTATGCCTAAATTTACACCTAAATTAACATTTATATTAATGTATATCTATTCATAATATACTAATTGTATATAATATGCATCACAGAACTCCTCTGCTCAGCCAATCAGAATGCAGAGTGAAGGAATTAATAGAAGCCTTGTTGAGCTCGGGAAACGGGAAGGACTGTTTTCAGTGTGCGGCGCTAATCGTAAAGCTGGAGAACTGGTGACTATCATGCAATTATTTGATTTCTCTTTTTTTTCAGTGTGTCTTTATTTCAACCTTTTGGTTTTACTTTCACTTTTTATTTGTCAGTCCTGAAGATCTAAAGATAAAGGCTGTCAATATTGTCTTGCTTCCCTTGCGATGCACGTCACAGCCTCAAGACGCAGGTATCACGTCTTCACAAACTGTTTACCTCATTATGCAGCATCTGAAATTATTTCATTCCCACTAAAGAAAAACTTCACATCAACAGCTGCAGAGGAGCTGAAATTGGTCCTGGATGAACAGCTGTCACAGAAATCCTCGTGTATTTCCCTGCTTCTGCAGAGTTTATCAGGCATAACAGAGCTAGCAAACACAGTGAGTGGACTTTTACCAAAAACTCTCCTAAAGGGACAGTTCACCCAGAAACGTCTCTGCATTCATTTCTTTTTACCTCTGTTGATAGAAATATCAAATTGAAGATCCTCCGTCAGTCGCTCGCTCTGTGATGTTGCTACTGAAGATTTGCTCTGGATTTTGCCCTTCCTCTTTACTGCCTACGATTGCATCCACTCACCTGATTGGTTGCTGTAAGGTTCAGAGGTGTGGCCTGGATACATTAGGTGCCCTCAGTGTATATAAAGGTGAGGGCTCCTTCAAAAGAATTCAAACTAAGTTTGAATCATTGAAAATCGATCAATGGCTTCATTTTAATTTTCTATTTATAGAAAATGTGGATTTAAGGCAGGAGGCATTTGGGGTCTTTCTGGAGTATTTACAGAGTCCAGATTCCCACGCCACAGTAAGTGTATATATAGCATTCAACTTTTACTGTTTTATTGTCTGTTTTACTATACGCTGTAAATTTTTCTACTGTCATTAATGCATTGGCAGAAAATTTAAGTTTACGTTTCGTTAAAGGTTTCACATTTTTTATGTTCAGCTTAGTGAAACATATTCTTTTGGCAATGCAATGTTCTGTCAGCTGAGCTTTTAAAGGTGCAGGACACCATTTCTGAGAAACGCTGGTGATATTTTTAAAATATTTCGTTCTCTAATTTCAAGGTCTTGAAAAAGACACTTCAGGCCACTGTGAAGTGGGTTTGTGTGTGTTCACCTCACCCAGACCAGCTTCAGTTCATCAGCCACGGTGAGAAATGCTTTAATCTCATTTATAACATAACTGTGAAATTTAATGGGATGCCAGGCAACTTCTGACTGAAAATTCAGACCGCATACAACGATTGGATAATCATTTTATGGTCCTATGCCTTCAGAAGATATAATATAAAAATATATTTACAGTAACAGAAATGTTTCTGAAAATGATCCTGTACTTTGCCTGATTTTATATTGGTGACAGATGCTAAATTCATCCTGTTGCTTTGAAAGGTTAAACCTGCCTTTAAATGCGACAGTCGTCTTTGCTCGCATGCTATACATGTAAACGTGTTTGCAGATCTCTTCCCCGCTTTAGAGAAACGCTTGTGTGATTTGCGATGGGAAGTGAGAGACTCCACGCTAGAATTTATCTCCCAGCTTACAGCTGCCCTCAGCGGTTCGTTTAATTCTCTTTATTTACACTTTTATTTTGTGTGTTTTTATTTGAGTGGAAGTTTTCATGTTGTTGTTCTTGTTCTCAGGTAACCGTAGTTACGGTGAATCTCTGCACACCAGTGGCATGTTTTCTGCTCTTCTGTCTATGTTAGCGGATGTTGAGGGTTACGTCAGAGCTAGCGCTGTGGGTGCTGTAGGGGAAGCAGTTTCCTGTTCTGTCCAGCAGCTTAATACTAACCTGCTGGTAAGTTACTCATTGGTTGAAAATCTCTTAATATGCAATATATATGCGATATATACACATGCACACGTACATCTGTGTATATCTGTCACAGATACACATACATCTTTGGAAGACACAGGACTATAAAATATTCAAATATTCATTGTATTCGGTTCAAGTGTAATGATTGGATGTTTTAATTGTCCATCAAACTATATGCAATGATGTTTATTAGAGGAGGCGTGGCTTCTAGGGATCTAATGCTTTAAAATCTAGCTTGCTATTGCTTTTCTCAACCTCACACATTTTCATTTTCCTCTCACACTGTTGGACTGTAGGAGGAGATTTTAACGCAGATGATGGCTATTCTTTCACAAGACACAGAAGGCTTCCCTCGTAGAGCTGTGGTCAAAACCTTCACATCATGGCTGAAAGGACCACACCCACTACCAGCTCTGGACCAATCACTGAGCTCTGTGCTGTCAGTGGGTGGTAACGACTTCGACTGGGAAGTTAAAATGCACACGCTGGAACTGGCAGATGTGTTGCTGGAGAAAACACCAGCCTGCTGTCCGTACACCATCCAGATCTTCAGTTCGTCAGAAGAGACGCGCTCCACGCAAGCTTTGAGAAAGCTGAAAGATATCGGACTGTTTGATTTGCTGCTCAACAGCTTGTTCGACTGCGATAGGCCGGTGTGTGAGAAAGCTTGTGCCCTCCTGCTCAAACTTGGAACACTTTCTGCTCACACCGCAGAACTCAACGCTCTCTTCCTGGAGACCTGTGGCAACAGGTGGGGAGACGAAATACGAAGTCGCTACTTCAACAAACTCCAGACGGAAAACCAGCGTGTGTTAAACGGAGTTAAAGGGTCGTGTGAGGGAAAGAGCAGTAATCCACTGAGCATCAAAGAGATTAGCCTGCCTGAAGTTCTGCAGACGTTGGACCTTCACCATATGCAGAAAACTCTGACACTGAGTAGCGACCATGTAGTGAACTCTCCACGCTCACTCATGGAGGATATTCTGTCCTCGGCCCAACAGAATGAGGACAATACAGTAGATTGCTATTGAGAATAATTGCATGGATCCTTATAAATAAACCACCTTGTGATAAAAGTTGATAAAAAAATGATAAAAGGTGAATCTGTTTTTATTCCAAATTGTTTGTGTCAAATGGAGAGGGTGTGTGGCGCTATCAGCTCTTATAAAGAACTTTATTAAAAATAAAGTAAAAAAATGCTAAAATAAATTAACTGTGTTTGTAAATACATTCATATGAGCTCAATAACACACAAATATTGTATTATATTATTTAATGATAATTTGGCAATATTATGAAAGAAATGCTTTAGAAAAAGATAGAAAAAGAAAAATATTCTGGATGTAAGGTTTGATCTTAAATTCTTCAACACAATCTACAGATTCAATACAGAAATAGCCATATATTTGGCTTTCATAGTGACGTTATACTATTTTATTTAAATGTGTGCTATTTACAAGGTATACTATAAGTTATTTTGTATACAAGCCTGTGTTTTCCCGGGGACTTGAACCCATGACCTCGGCGTGGATTGTGTCATGGTCAGACGAGTCACAGTGGTTTTCATCACACTTGCTTCTCACTGGACCTCGACATGTTTGAGGTTCTCCTGCAGGATTGTGTCTGTAACGCTATTGAACGCGGTCCGAACGTTCTCAGTGTCCACTGCAGTGATGAAGTGATAAATAAATGGACGCCTGTCGTTCTCCATCACCTGACTGAAGCATCGTACCAGAAATCTCTGCACGTCTTCCAGGCTGTGTGGGTCACCTGTGAATTCTGGAAAATGCTCTCGGATATCTGCAGTCTGCACTTTCTCTGCCAGCAGGTCTGTTTTGTTGAGGAAGAGGATGATGGAATTCTGCAGGAACCTGTTGTTGAGAACGGCCTTAAATAGGTTCAAAGACTCAACCAGGTTGTTTTCCTCAAACAAGAGCTCATTGTAGGCGCTGGAGTCAACTGTGAAGAGGAGTGTGCCGTTTTCAAAGTGGTGGTACTGTCTTCTATTGTAAAACCTTCCCTTCGTAATGTAGAAATTATGATATACAAAATAATTTAATGAGAAATGTCTGGATGTGTAAGCAAAAACAACATCTTTAGCAGATGGAATGTAGCTCTGAAAGAGAGAGAGAGTCAATTAAAAGAGATTTTACTTTCTATTATCATGTGGTCTTTGAAGGTGAATCAGTTATATTATGCTAATATAGCATGTTAAAATAAAACTGGTGATTTACTCAAATACTCACCAGCTGACCAATGCGGTCAATGTTGTCAATGAAGTATTTAAAAGAATCTAGCGACTGCAAAATAGAAAAGTGACTTAAAATGACATGGCTCTGACATAAGTGTAAATAAACTGTCAAAATGTTGATTCTTGACTGACTTGTGTGCTGGGTGACATCCCAGCGAACAGTTTTAAGTTGAAACAACATTTCCGTAATGTCTCCATAAAATAAATAAATGCTTAAACATACTATATTAAATGTTCTAGGACAGTTATAACATTAAAACGTCTACTAAGATTTCTGCAAGAAATTATCATGTCTGATAACTTTGAAAGAGCACTGCGTTGAAGAGCCAACGTTCTAATAACGTTCCCTGGGATGTACCTGATAACATTCAGTGAACGACTTACCACATAAAACACATCAAGTTTTATCCTCTTAGAAGCCTCTTGAATCCCAGAATCCTTCCAGAGAGAATAAATGGCATGAGCGTATTCTTGAAATCTATGTGGCTCCAGATTTCTCATCCAGATATCAGCAGAATTCACCAACATCTCATGCATCTCATTGGCTGGATTTTGCAGAGGAATGCCCAGCCTGTTTCTTCCTTCAACCAAACTCTGCATACCCTTCAGATGAAAAAGTGCTTGAAATCTACAGCATATCCAGAACACTACAGTTCTTAAACAACGAGAACCAATAACACCAACAAAATCTTCCTGTTATGTTGTTTTGCTTTATTTCATCTAACACATGCTACTTACAGGATAACACTTCAGTGGTATAACGCATATGTCTGATTTACCATTTAAATATTAAACCCACCGATAAAATGTTTTGGTAAATGATATTTCTGAAGTCAAGCAGTTCTTCGTGGCTGAACCCTTGCCCGTGAATGATCCGCATGTGTTTGAGCAAAGTGGTTTTGCCGCTGTAACGCGAGCCCTCCAGTAAGACCACCACTGGTTTCCGTGAGGTCCGCGCCAGCTGCGCGTCAATCTCGCGGCTCCTCCGACGCGCCTCTCGCTCCCGTTTAAAGTTAGATTTTGCCTGTAGAAACCGGTCGTATATATTTTTAATCCCTTTCGACATGTTTCTTTTCCTAAATAACGTGCTAAGGACTGACATTGATTATTTGGGAACTGTTTTCTGGTGGCTTTCAAGAAAGCGGATCCACCCAAAACATCATTTCCTGTTAGACCACGATCGAGGAAACGCTTGCGGACTCGTAAATATTTCACAAACACAAAAAATGTAAACACACACTGCTGTACAGTTGGAGAACTACCAGCTATTTATGGGGATCTCCAAGTTCTCCAAAAACACGCGTGACTCCACCCGCACCCGCCCGCCTTTGCGGGTCACACGCCCGGTTTGGAGGCTCTGAACTGTACAGCCTATCGTTTACATATCCGGTGTCTCTCTCTCACACAAACTGCTTCCCGTAATAGCTCCACTTTTAAGCATGGAGAGCGTTTTGAACACTGATCTGTCATGTTCTTGCTCAATGGTTTTTGTTTGTCTTCAACCCTCCAGAAAGTCAAGCAGCTTCAACTTTTCCCAGAACCAGGTGGTGGGAACCTGTCATTGGTACCATGTTCTTCAATGTAAGCTGTATGTAAGTGATATTTTTATTCAGTGCACAACAATACATGAAATGTTACCAGTAAGATGACATACAGTAAGTTCAGACACTACTTAAAAATCCCTGAGTATTTCTACTGCTCACAATTTATGTAAACAAGGAAATGAGTGAAAATGCTAAATGATTGTAAACCCATTGATATTAAAACAAAACTGTACCACAACAAATCCTAAGCTTTCCTCAAACTGAAATTTGTGAATAATTCAGATACTTTTATTCTGATAACAACGATGCCCCACACATCTTTACATTAATACACTTAAAAGATACTTTTATCCAAAGCACTATTAATCTTTTAGTTTAGTTTCACATGTTTGCATGTTTCCCTGAGGCACAAATATGAAGTTTGCAGCAGCTGTTCTTGTGTTTTCTGTGTTGTCTCATCCACAGCTCCACCTTTTCACACTTGCTTCTCACTGGACCTTGACTTGTTTGAGGTTCTTATGCAGTATCACGTCTTCGATGCTGTTGAACGCGGTCCGAACGTTCTCAGTGTCCACTGCAGTGATGAAGTGATAAATAAACGGACAGCTGTTGTTCTCCATCACCTGACTGAAGCATCGTACCAGAAATCTCTGCACATCTTCTAGGCTGTGTGGGTCACCTGTGAATTCTGGAAAATGCTCTCGGATATCTGCAGTCTGCACTTTCTCTGCCAGGAGGTCTGTTTTGTTGAAGAAGAGGATGATGGGAAAGTTATGGTAGTGCCTGTTGTTGAAAATCATTTTAAGCAATCTCAAAGACGCAAAAAGACAATTGTCCTCACAAATGACTTGGTCATACCCAACGGAGTCAACAAAGAAGATGATGGTGGTGTCTTTATGGCATTGGAACATTTTTCGCATAAAAAAAAAATCTGGGGATATGAAGATGTTACGAAACGCAAAATAGTTATCTGCTCTGCTAAACCACGATGGTTTGCGTGCAAAAAGAACGTCTTTAGTCGATGGAATGTAGCTCTGAAAGAGAAAGAGTGAGTTGATTAAATAGAGATTTTACTTGCTCTCTATTATCATGTGATGTTTGAAGGTGAATCTGTTATATTAAAACTCACTCATTTCTTAGCTGAGTGAGTGCTAGCATTAAACATCACCTCAGTATGCTAAAGTTAAAGCTGTCGATTTACTCAAATACTCACCAGCTGACCAATGCGGTCAATGTTGTCGATGAAGTATTTCAAAGATTCTCGTGACTGCAAAACAGAAAGAGAAGTCTGGGTGTGTAAGATAGTCATACAGGTCTGACATAGGTGTGAGTGAATGCTGTTGGAAGTTTATATAGTGGATGAACTGTTCTTTTAAAGGATTAGTTCAACCCAAAATAAAAGTTCTCTCCTTATTTACTTACCCTCATGTCATCATGGATATTTATAACGTTCTTTCCTATTGGTCGCTAAATATGATCCAAATATTAACTTGTTTCTCTCACAAATATATTGTTTCATTGGTGAACATCACTTTGTTTCATTGTAAATAACAACTTCCGCCCTCATCAATAGCGATACAGAGTTAGGGAGAACAATTTAACTTTAAGAAGGAAATCATACGTATCTATGATGACATGAAGGTACGTAAATAAGGAGAGAATTTTCATTTTGGGGTGAACTAATCCTTTTCTCCTGCACTGGTTGACAATAAACTGATACAGCACTAAGTTTGCTGTAATCCCTGCTATATGTGAAAGAAGGAAACAAACACAACCTGAAGGAGAGCAAAAACACTTAATACTCACAAATAATTCACAACACGCACTCTTGCTGTAGGTCTCCTGTAACCCAGGGTCCGTCCAGATACTGGTAATGGCATCAAGGTACTTTTGAAATGTTTGGGGCTCCAAATTATTGCTGTAAGTGTCAAGATGGTTCAACATCTTCTTATACGTCTCATTGGCTGGATTTTGGAAAGTAATTCCCAACTTATGCTTTTCAATAAACAACATTTTAATGCCCTGTAAGTGAAGAACAACATCTTTGATATGTGTTGTTTAATAAAAACAACTGAACAGATAAATATGAACACACCGTTTATGAAAGTTTCACATTTAACTCACCCTTATAATGTTTTCGTAAATGCGCTTTCTGAATTCAAGGAGCTCTTCGTGTTTTAACTCCTGTCCGCTAATAATGCGCATTTGTTTGAGGAAAGTGTGTTTGCCGCTGTTAGCCTCGCCCCCCAGTAAGACCACCACTGGTTTCTGTGAGGTCCGCGCCAGCTCCGCGTCGATCTTGCGACTCCTCCGCCGCGCCTCTCGCTCCAGTCTTCGGCTTTCCTTTCTCGACATGTTCCCACATAAACACTGAACGCTTCCCGTTTAAAAACCACGTTATGTTGCTGATCTACCAGTAACCACAGAAAACAAAATACGTGGCACCCGGACACCTAATAATATTTACAGCAGGTTATTAAATAAAAGCAACAGGAACAACAGGATCTTTAAGAGACAGTTTCGGTTCCTACACTGAGCAGCAGGTGGCGCTGCGGTAACAGGATTCAGCAAATTCTCACCCAAGTCTCATCTAAAACCTCTCACAGCTCTGTAACCTACATTATTACCTAGAATAATTGATCAGTTTTGTATATTGACCAAAAGATTAGTTGACTGTGGTTAGATAACAGTGTTTAATGTGAATTACTGACATATGTGGTTTTGTTTTCCGTGTTCACGAATTTATTCTTCTATCGTGGC
>JBAJNP010003654.1:0-38074 GCA_036877545.1 Yasuhikotakia modesta | reverse complement strand
ACGGTGCAAGTGTCTAGGGTCTCACCTCCTTCAGAAGACAAGGTGGAGATGCTGGACACGGTGGAGATGGTGCTGGTGGTCTCCAGCTGAGGGTCACCGCTGCTCCGGCTGTCAACCTCGATGCCCGAGTCAGCAATTTGTTCGTAGGGCTCTAGTGGGCCTGGAGGGAAGCTGGGTGGCGTGCAGTTTGTGAGAACCGTTGGTCTTTTGATTTCTGAATTTACACCACCTAAAGAGGGATAGTAGGGAGCAAGTGAGGGCCCCTTAGTGCCATTTGCTTTCTGCTTTAGAAGCTCAGCAATGGTTCCCGCCTGGTCTTCAGGAATGTCAAAACTGTTGGCAAACTCCAGTGGGGGTGGTAGGGGTTCAGCAAACACAAACTCTTCATCAATGTCAACAGAGGCCAATGGTGGTGGAGGGATCCCAAAGGGCAGCTTGACTGGCTCATCCACTGAGCTAACAGTTATGATGGTCTTACCATGTGGAGCAGCTGATAATGCCTTGGGTGCTGGTGGGTTTGTGGGAGTGGGCTGGTTGGGGTCACGGAGCTCCCCAGGGGTGTTGTCAGGACTCACCGCCTCATCCCTGTCACCCTCTGACAGGCTGTTATCCTCTGATTTTGCCCCATCTGTGGTGTGCACCATCAACAGACCAGCTGACTTTTGCTGAGAGGTGTCCACAATGTCAATAAGCATGTTCTTCTTCTCTTCTGGTCTTTTTTCAGGCTTGCCAAGATCGAGCTGGTATTTGGATTCAGTCTCATATTTTGACTCAGTCATCTGTCTACGCAGGCCCCCACGGGGTCGTCCCATGGTGGCAGTGCTCGAAAAGCCAACCTCCACATTTGGTCTAAGCTTCGTGTCGATGAAAAGTGGTTTATTAAGGTCAAGTTTGGATGGGTCACTCTTTAGTGGAAGCGGCTGTGATTGCTCCCTCATGGCTCTGTCTCTAGCTGCTAATGCTAAAGCTAAAGGAGAATTGGGATCTAGTGGTTTGCCTGTGACCGGGTGAACGTAATTTCCACTTCCTGAGCTGTATGTCTTATGAGCAGGCAGGCTGATTGGGCTATGCCCTGTACGCGTGTTCAGTAACTCCCGTACCATGGTGGGCTCAGGGCTGTTGAAGTCTGTCACGTTGCCACCACCTCTTGGAATGCTAAGCAGGGACGAAGGGGGTGCCATGAGTCTACGCAGTCGCTCATCGCTGCTGAACATACCCTCATCAATGGACTTTGAGTGTCGAAGACGTGGGGCAGGTGTAGGTGCCACATCCTCATCACCTGCATCTGTAGACTTGAAAGATGGAGAATTTCGATGAGCATCCAGCCTCTTCTCTCTGTCTCTCACCGCACCGGCGATGGCTGCTGCAAAAGGACTGCCTGGATTTAGACCATCTTCAGGACGCAGTTGCCCTGGGTGGTCCGGTGTGGTCGTCTCAATTTCCATACTGCTTCCTTGGCTGCTCTTTCCGCTGCTGCTGGTGGAGGGTTCCTTGATTATTATGGTTGGAATTGGGATGGAACAGGTTTTTTCCGGACTGTCCTCCACGTTGGACTGTTTCACAAGCATTCCCTTCCTTCTGGCGGGCTTGTTGGGTACAAACAGTCCAGCCTGTCCGGCCTTTCCCACATCCGAGTAGGGGTTCTCGGGGACCTGCGCGCGGCGCATATGAAGACTCTGCTGGGCTGTTGGGCTGTGGTTGTAGCCTTCAGAGTCATACTGCTCAGGACTATCTCTGTAGAAGACGCCCTGGTCTCTCCACCCAGCACCTTCGCCTCTCTCTGGGGCTGTGTTGTTTGCATTAGGACTCTGAGAAGTAAAACCTGCTCTAATGGTGCCATATCCTCGACCAGCCGGGACAGGAGCATTATTGTGAGGTGGAGATGGAGGAGAGATGGCTGGAGGGGGTGGGATGTCCTCAGATGTGTCAGGCATTGAAAGGCTTCTTGTAAATTTCAGCATAGGAGGAGTGAGGAACTGCTTTTCTTCTTCTGTTACTCCTGAGGAGAAATAAAAACAACAAATCAAAACACCAGCAACCCCAGAGGTGCAAGAAACAACAACACGCAAAAAACTAAAGCTCTCACATCTAGGAAAAGTAATCTAGGAAAAGTAAACCACTGAGTGTAGGTAAATGTAAGAAAGTTATAATTTAAACTTAGGAGTTAAAAGGCTTTTTGTGAAAAACATGTCAAAATGAAGAATTGTGTATAAACATAAGGGCATGAGTAATGTATAATCAAAATATATACCTATAGATGTTTGTCGTCGCATTGTGCCCTTTGGTACACCCAGGAAAGGGCCTCTTGGACTACTTGGCGTTGGTGGCGAGTCCGCGGCTGTATCTTGACTATTGCAGAGAGACTGCAAAAAAAAAACAGGGTAGGGCTAAAATGAGAACTTTTGCAGCATGTCAATTCAAACAGATACGTGTGAATGAGACATAAAAGAATAAGAATTGATAAAGAATGAAAATCACAGAGTTGTTACCCACTAACACGCTAACAACTCTGTGATGAAGTAAAAGCAATGTGGCATGCATGGGCAAACATTTATCAGACTTGCGAAGAGAGGCTATTATAGCTAGCCTAAAATATTATAATATATAGCCTAAAAATTCTCAACAATTCCACAGGAGACAAGAACTCTAGGGAACATTAGCCATAGCATGCTTACATTCATTTCAGGGCTGACAGCAAAACACTTGCTAGTTGGGCGTGGCTTGACTGCCGCAACTCTCACGTCAGCGTTCGAGCTGTCCCACGTGGGTTTTTGGGGGGGCACAACCTCATCCACTTTATCTGCAAGAGAAAATCATCTCAAATTAAAAAAGCAGGAAGCTACATTTAAAATAAGCTCTGTATCAAATATTGCCAATGCCCTCAAACAAAATCCTCAGCACGAGGATCCGAACCGAGCAAGAGAGGCGACAGAAATAGGTACGACAACGGTCAAGGTCAAAGCCGTGCAAGCGCTTCCTGGTTCCGTTGGAGAAATCTTAGCACTTCTTTCAACGGCCACTGCGCAACATGCTAGCATTATTTTAGACGGCTCCCATGCATGGGATGATTACTTAGTGTGACTTGAAATACAATCCTCTTCTTCAGACCCTCATTATCTGAAAGCTGATCATCTACACAGAAATGGAGGAAAGGGAATTTCAGAATCTGATTTCCTAGCACAAAAGTCAAAGACTGAATCTGGTAGTGACAGACACAGACACACACAGTCAGACACACACACACAGTCAGGCGCACACACACAGTCAGGCGCACACACACAGTCAGGCACACACACCTCTGAATTATATGGTTATACACACTCAGGCCTAAAATTGTAAACCCTGTCATACCTCTAAGGCAAACAGATTTCATCAGAATAAGAACTAAAAACTGGCCATTCACGATAATTTGCTGTACGGTTTATATTCAGAACACGAAGCAGTTTATATCTGAGACTGCAGAAAGAGTTTGCATTCGAGTTTATAAACAGCGTCTTCCTTATAATATTTAAAAATGGATTTAAAATGACTCTGTTTGATGAACACAAGATTTCTTAGGCTGTTTCAGGGACACAGCAGGAGTACTTTGTACCCAACCGCATTATGTAAACATAAGACTAATGCCTATAACTGTTCAGAAAATATCTCCTTTGTGAAGCCGCAGCGGTGTCTCATAAAGTCATATCGTATCTGTGCAGCAGTCACACGTTCTTGCGTCGCTGCAACGCTGCCAGTAGCCTTACACCGAAAATGTGGCATTGCATTTTGCAGGTGGAATGTTTCTATATTAAACGTATGCGGCATTATTTCCATGGCAACGCCTTGTTTCAGAATGATTCAAAGCTTGAAGGTCCCACATATGGTAACAGTTACTAAGTTGTTCTTTTAAAGGAGGTATTACCTTTAAATATGTTCAGCTCCAGCGTATTTACAGTAAGGAGACTTAATCTTAAGGTGGCTTTTTGAAATTCATGGCCCTAGCTTTTTATTTAAACCATATTCTTTTTTGAATAGAGGGCAGCCTTCTGAATAATGTATTCCCACATTGCACTTTTGAAGATGCATGTGGTCAATAAGTAAAGCGAAAGGCGAATGTGTTTTAAAGATCCGAGCGTTTTTGCAGTGTAAACATTTCTTGTGTTTATACAGCAAGCGCTGGTAAATTCTGATTATTTGAGAGAACGAAATCGATCTGTGCATTTCATGCCAAAGTAATTATCCACGGACTCGTATCAAACCTACAATTTAGCATAAAGTTGAGTGACGGTAAAAATAAATCACTACTGTTGCTAAGCTAAGGTGACAAATACTTAAACAGAGCTTAGGCATAACTCACCCTTTTTTTTCCTCAAAGTGGCTTAAACATAAAAGAACAATTCAGCTTTATTCAAGTATCAAATTCAGAGATTATATCCAGATAACATAACGGTGAACCAAAGTTTGGAATACACAGTATTCCATCACATGGCATTGACCTGCATATAATGCAATGCCGTTTAAATGAAAACCAAACTATCAAAACATCAAATCCATGCAGTTAGTGTTGACTATCCAATCACACTTCACAAAACGAAAGGACAGTTAGAAACCCAACAGTTGACAGGACACAATACACTTGTTTAATAATGTTTACCTACTACACCATAACTTGGTTACCAGGCCTAACCTGTAGAATGTTATATAGCTGTTGTGGCTTCCTACCATAACTAAATCCTTCACAATCCAGCACAGATCTGCTCAGATAAAACGCGTCATGCAGTAAATGTGTTTTTAGTAGTGGGGACATTGGGGGGGCCACAACATGTGAGATCTACATACACTCAAAGTCCACATTAACACCAATACAAATCTCAACACCTCAAAAAATACGACAAAGGCACATGCATGTCAGGGAACACAACTGTACAATGTTTACAAAAATCACAGTAAAAGTTGTAATAAAATATCATACCTTTATCCACTGTTGGAACAGCATGCAGGAAAACAAAACAACAAAGTTCATTTTATAATGAACGTTCGCTGTAGAACAACAATGAAAATCCAAGTTAATAAAACGTTCTTACACAACGTTCATGCAAGACGCATTTCTGGGTTTAAAAGACGCTTCATTTTGCAGTTTTTACAGACATAGTAACATAGTGTCCTTAAAACGTGACGCATGACCACAAAGTCTTCGCCTGATGCATGCAAAAGCGCTAACGGTATGCAACAATGCGTCCTGCATGAACGATTATACAAATTGCAATAAGTGATGGTAGACGTTGCGTGAGATGTGGCGTTTGCTACAGCCTGGCATGACTAGCTTACCTAAGTCTTCTAGCTCTGAGGTCATAGATTTTGAACGCATGGACAGGGCGGTGGAGGGAGCCCTCCGTGGCGGCGGTGGCGCTATGGCAGTAAACAAAAAAACAAACAATACAGCAGGTACTGTAGATGCTTTGCTATGGAGAGGCATATACAAGGAACGAGCGCTCTCCATGCATTCAGGGATTGTTGTTTCTCGATTTGAATAATGAATGAGTAAGAAGGGGGGCAGAGATCTTAGGAAAACACTTAAGAAAACACAAATTAGTAGCGTTAGTAAAATTAGCAATTAGTATAACTAACATTAGCATCATGGAAAAAGCAATGGTTAGAATCTTAAAATGTTTACAATCACAAAGTATTGCTTGACAGACAATGTTAGTCGAGAAACCCTGAGGAAATCAAGATAGAACGTTTACCTTTCTTTCGAGCCGTGTCGTCAGGATCCAGATTTCGACTGACTGTCACAACTTTGATGATTAAGTGGTTGCCGCCGTGACGAATCATGTTGACTACTTGTTTGTGGCCAACTTTGACAACATTATCCTGGTTCACCTATAAAAAGGAAATAAAAAAACATTGAAATATCAGAAATACACAAAACACATGTATGTTTACACATACGTTCTTCACAAACCAATAAATAACAAACAGCACTCCTGCTTCTCATATTGAAACAGAAGTTGGGGTGGGGCATATTTAAGGGCGTGTTTTATATTTAAATAACCAACCACCTTTTAGCTAATAAGCTAACGTATGTAGTTGTTTTTGTCAATGTTATAATTGTTGGTCAGTTTTGAACAGAATAGAAAACCTATATATTTTAAATGCATATCTGCTGAGCATATACTTAAATATCAAAGCTTCAAGCCAAAAAATTCCAGTGTGGATTTCAGAAGGCCATTAACTTCTGTAAACCAAATCACAGTAGATTGTTCTTCAACATTCAGCCGCCGGACAAGCTATAAACTCCAGCAGTTTGTAACAGTACTTGGCAACACCACAAAACAAGCATTGACATTTAAAGTTACGCTACTAACCCCGGCGTTTCATTCGTTAGAGGCCATACATCAAAACCTCATTCATCTCATTGTCGACACCACAAACACAAACCATATATATACACAACACAAAGTCATCATTTTATCCACAGCATGTTTTAATCGCATCGCTGTTTCTCGTAGATTCTTTAAACGGTCACATTTCCAGAGAAGGCCGTCATTGGAATGGCATAAGTGGGCAGTAAATCATATTGTGTGTAAATGTTTAAGTGGGATATTAAATCTGCCACCGAACCGTTACTGTCAAGCTCAATTGCATTCAGCTAACGCAGAAACGATTTGCCAGTTGTGATAGCCGTTGATATATGGGCGGCGTTCATCACCAGACATTTCTCATCATCGGTTTTTCAACAGGGGTGTAAAGTCCAATGACTTCAGCTGCTCTTTCATTTAAAACGACACTCTCTGAGCGAGAAACATTTCAGTTCCACCTCTTTTTGCGTTCATGCTGCATAAAAGTGGAACACAAACTCCCACAACTGTTTGAAGAGGCTCTGAAATATTATTTTTGGAAATGAGTTTTCAAAAAGCACAGAATGTTGTGGGGCTGCAAACAAAAGCGTTTTTTTCCTTTTCTGACAGAAATTGAACAGTGCTTGCCGGTGCAAAACTCATCACCGTAATGGGCGCTGAGGACGCAAATGGTTACTAGGGCAGAGAGCAGTGGTTAGTGCATTGCTATGCAGATTGTAACTGTTGGTGGGGCATCGTTTGGTGGTTGCTAAAACGTTCTAGCCCACCCCAAATCTTTATATTTTAACTTTGGGTCCTGTGGTTTTTCCCTAAATGTAAATTCACACCATATTTTTACCTAGCCAACAATAAACTGGGTCAAAAATAAAAGCACATCTTTCCTTAACAAGCTGCGCTATTAATTCTGACAGATTGTTCATGTCTTAACCCCTAATCAGAAGTATCACATTCGGATTATTTTACACAGCGCTTTTAACTATTTTTCACTGTAGCACAAACAGAAGAGAAAAATAAACAGGAAAAGGCTAAAAATAACAAAAATTTCTTGCAATATTATGAGCAATAGTAACAGTGATGTTTACCATAGCAAAAAAACATGAACGATGATCTTAAGTTGACAAGCTCTGCTATAAATCAGTGCAGGCTAAGGACAAATACAAGATCCTCATCTGTTCCTATGGCATTTCTTGAGCAAATGAGAAAACACTGCCACTATGAAACAGATCAGCAGAGAGAAATGCCTTTTACCGAAGAAAAGGTTATGTGAATAAGCTTGGGTAACCTTGGAAACAGCCAAGAGAGCCGAAGTCGTCTTCATGACGAAGAAAGCTGAGCTTCTCCTGCAATGCCATCGCGTGCGTTTGCGTGATTCATAAATGCTGTGTGTGTGATGAGAAACAGAAAATAAACGTACGTGTGTTTGTATAAGAAAGGGGCTGCCATTGTTCTGACTGAATAGAATTAGCCCAACACAAATTAGAAGGCAAGCCATAATCACTGTGGAATCGGGAGTGAAAGGCTCAAATGGAGAGCCAGGTCTCTTAAAAAAAAACAATATTGTTTATTATAATAATAATTACACCTGTGACATCTTTGTCTTCTGGTTTCTTCTGGAATCTGCCACAATGGAGAGAGACGTCAAATAGCTAAAATAATCACATTAAATCTAAAACTTGACTTTATATGTCAAACATTGTCAATTTAAAGAGAATCCCCTGATCACAGTTTTAGGAGGGGTGGAAGCAAACGCAAATTTCCCCTCATTCTCACTGACCTCCAGTCCCTCTGCATGTCACAGGCTGGTAATGAGATTTGGGCTCATTTAGGAAGTGCTGGGACCAGATGTAGATAAAGCGCACAGAACAGCACAATCTCACCATGGCCACTTCATCTCAATAATCTCATTATGCTGGACCTGGACCAAATCCTACAAAGCTGAGCCATCAGCACCAGAACCAGGACATGGAAGTTAATTCTGTCTCACCATTCAAACCTGTTTCTCTTTTTTCATAGGAGCACAAATCGAGAAATTTAGAAGAATCTTCTTGCCCCACACAGTGAAGTTATAAATCCACCACATTTGAGTCAATTTAACACATCAGTGTGATAAATTACATAAAAACAATTAATAATGGATTAAATTGTTATTTTAATTGTTCTAATCTGCACAATTTACAAAATCACAAATGTCAAAGTAAAATGACAGCCTACACACTCTTAAATACAGACTGCGTCAAAGTGTGATTGAACAAAAACAAAGTAAAAGATTTTCTGAATGTTGATGCTGTGGCTCACACCAGGCAAATCTGAATCTCTGTGTGTCGTATAAACTATAATCAGGTTAAAGAGAGCTTGGGATGCAGCAATGGATTATGGGAGATGATGTTTTAATACAACCGAATATTTACGTAGCTACAACACACGCAACACCAAAGTGACCAATGATCTTTGTGATTGTGCATGTTTCTAATTTCACGGTGCAGTAAGACATCACAGAAACACGATGCACAAACACAAACCCTGACTGATAGATGCGTGTGACATGCGGTTAGCATCCCACACTTGATTAAAATCTGATGAAATTAGTCGGTTATCTTCTCCACACACAGGAAACAAACCATAAAACGCTAAGCCTTCCATTTGGCTAATCATGTCAGTTCTGCTCAGGGTCGTTCTGGTCATACACACACACACACACATACATACACACACACACACATATACATACACACAAACACACACATACACGTAAAAACAAGAACTCATAAACCAAACGTATTTCATTGCTACACTGAGGTCCCCCAAATGCATTTGCTGTTCTATTAAATAACCGTAGAGGTTCTTGTGTACTTATAATGGCCAAATTTATGAAAAAGTCATCATAGATATAATGAAACTTGTCAAAAAAGTGACATTGGAGGCTCAAATCTGAGGAGTTCTTCAGTGTTTAAAGGGCTCACAGAACAACTAAATCATTGTTCTTTAAATCTTAGGGGATGGGGGGGGTGGGGTTCACATGCTTTTCATCCAGCTTAGATTTGTGAGCTTGTGTGTGTGTGTGTGTGTGTAACAAAATCTACAGGGACCTCCATATTTCATAAAGGATGATTTTGTGTCACATCTGGTCACTTCCAGAAGAATAAACGCACAAACACACACACAAAACATGCTCACACATGCGCATATTATACACACACACACACACACACACACACACACTTGCTCGCAAAGCCATTATGTAACAGTCTATGCATGTTCACCCTTGTGGTTACATAATGCCACTCTAGTGAACTAGGAGACCCCCTCCAGGTATCTTGACATAGGCCGATGAGACACTAACTAGTACTAACACAACAGTGAGGGTACATGAGGGAGGGCTTCTACTATTTTATTTAGGACACCAAAAACAAGACACCACCCATCTGCAGGCCAGCACCAAAACATCTACACAAATTATCCAGTGAATAACTGACAAGCACATAAGCGGCATTATTTATGAGACGGGTTAGAACTGGAACGCAAACTGTAGCTGTAGCCCGAGGGGTGGGTTGCGAACTTGCCCGTGGCACAAGACTGATGGGTTCAGGGTTCAAGCCCAGCCTGTGAATCTGATCCCCTCCTCTTATTCTATATGTCCTAAAAATAACAGACAAAAATTAAATAACACAGAAAAGTGCCATCTTGCTCCAGCGACCTCACACAAACAACAGCTTGTGTTGTCATACTACATTTAAAAAGTAACATATATTTACTATGGTTCAGGTATATTGGATTTTGTGCGCATGAAAATATAAATAACGGTTTAAAAAAAACACTAATTTTGGCTGCCACTGATACGATATATCGCTCATCCTTAATAAAAATCATTTCGCTTAGCAAATGTACGCGGCTCTCATCTCTTAATCCCAAAGTTAAATCCACTATCATTACCAAACACAACCCCACACTCTCTAATGCGATCTAGAGACCACAATCACTGCATCTCTGGCCTGATTTAGAGATTTACAGGAAGTTATCAGAGGACAATCATCTAGTTCAGACAAAACGCCTTCCCTTCAAATGAAATCGCCCTCTTCGGCTCGCTCTCCACAAGGGAAGACACACTCATTTCGAGTGGGGATAATTATAAAGAGCGCCGGGAATCCACTTTTTACACGCACAGACAAATTCCTCATCTGTTTGCCGGCATTCGTTGCTCTGCGAGGGGAAGGCAGAGATATCAGCCTGGCTTGCGCTTAAAGAGGTCGCTTGATAAGACCTCTGAGGTCAGCTGCTCTGTAGACGTGATTAAATGTGAGATGCTGCAAGTGACTCTTTAAAAGACTATAGAATTTTCATTAAAGATAACAGGGTCCAACTGAGGCCATTTTCTGATGTCTAAACTGTGCCAGGAAAAATAATACGAATGCTATAAACATTATATCTGTAGTGTACTATACATACAAACTGCTTTCATGTAAGTTAGTGTGTGAGTAGCAAAGATTTGCTTTGACAATTCTTTACATTACATTGCGCACATCTAGAAGCTGATCACAATTTGGTTTAATGAGATCGTTTTTGGTATATAATTATAGACAAAAATATCATGAAAACAGAGGGAACATTGGATGTACTTGCATCTTGCATCTAACTTGCATAAAATGCATGCATGCATTTTAAACCCCAAGACAAAATATAGCTTGCAAATACATCTTAAACACTAGCTTGATTATTTAAGTGCTTAAACTCATTTAAGTACCAGTTAACATCATGTGACACTACAGGCTCCTCCCAAAAGTATTATCAAAGTCATGTGGTATTACCAAGCCATGGAACTGCCACAATAAGTTTTGTAAGAACTGTATTGTATCGCTGCAGTCTTTAGAAATCAGTCCTGTATCAACAACAAACATGTCAACAGATCAGATCTTACAAGGAACTCAAAACGAGCTTGGAGTGCCAAAATAGAGCGAGCCCTGCCTCTCACAAGACAACAATCTTACTGCATCTTGCAGTTGAACGCATGTCGCAAACCATGCGAGCTAATCTCTAGCATAATCACAGGCTGCAGTCATTCTCCCCTGAAATACAAACACCCAGGTGCTGGGATCCTTCATAAATGTGGATTTTGTGTCTGTACAAACAGGAAAAGAACTGTTTACATCCAGCCCAGTACCGCACTCGACTGGGGAGAAAAACTGCTACCTCGCTTTCATCACTGCGCTCAGACACAATGCTGGTGCCGTTGCCAGGCAACCGTTGCTCTGTGTTACAACATGAGACCTGGGCCAGCACATGCATGCATGAGGCAGGTCAGCAACATCACTCGATTTTGTTATTTCGCAAACGTTATAAATAGGAAGATCTACGCAATGATGTAACAAATTCTACATCTTCTGATTGATTAACTGGCGTCACAAAAATTACACCAACAATCTTACAATTCAGGCTGGTAACTTTAAATTCAGAGGCACAGAAAACAGTATGTGCTGTTCTGTAGTTGGTTTGCGGCACGTGAGGAGCAGGTTTTGGTGACAGGTTGTACGGTTATCAGGCCATGAGGACGCTTGCAGGCATCTCCTACAGTCCACAGACTTCCACCCTGCTGCTTCTCTCTGTGCACAGAGAACGTTCTGGAGGGAGCAATACAGACGACGAACGAACATGTCAACTGGCCATCGTCTTCAACGTTTGCAATCTTCTGAAAAATACAGTCAGATAGTTGCATTTTTTACATTTCTCTTTACAGCGAGACACAGAAAACTTAAAGCCAAAGACACAACTGCGCTGCTCTTCAAACTGAAAGGATACCTGTCAGATTATACGTGATGAATGAATCTTATCGATAAGCATTAATATCCTAAATTGAAAAATCGCATAATGGCTTGTTTGAGCAGAAGAAAGTATATTGGATATGAATGAAAAATGTTTGCAAAGATTTTGCTCAAACATGTCATTACACAGCCCATCCATGCTTAACTAACCGGTTTCTTTCCTTTTTAATTGATAACGAGTCTTGCAAATTCATTATTGGCCAAAAACATTATTATTTAATGGTATTGATAAATCCCCTGGGGATAAATGATCAGCCGTTACATGCAGAAACGCATAATCTGGCATGTCAATACTGCACGGAGACGTCATTGTGACAGTGGAGAGCGGAGAGGAACAAGCAAGATGCGAAAATGCAATAACAGCAACCAGATGAGAGTAAAGAGAGAGCGATACTCGTGCCCACACACCGAGAACCAGTGGGGGAAAATATATTTTCAGTGAATCCATAACTCTATTTTGTAACTTGGTTGATCGCTAACGCTACTCACAAGCCACACCGTTCTTCTGGTTTCTTTCAGCCAATGGGATCAATCCATTTGCTTTCAGAACCTGCAGCAAATGTAGGAGTGAGAATTTGGATTTCTGTCTGTGGTGTTCAGAAGAAACGCTTTTTTTAAAGCATATTTACAACCTGCGAAACGCACTACGATCATTCACCGCCATTGTTATGTATTCGGCTTAAAACGAGGTCAAGTTGTCTGAGTTTTGCCCGGTTCGGCCCACAAGGCTAGATTATCCCTGAGCTATAACACACACACACACAAACACACACACAAAGGTGAGAGAGCAAATCGGTGTCATCAAAACTTGATGTGGGCAGTGAAACTTGTTTGGCCCCTGAGGGGCTGACTGTCAATATCATCGACTGGGCGATTAAAGCGTGTTTATCGTTTCTGTGGTATTTGGGGGGCAAGGGATGCATAAATGTATATATACACACACACATTTGAACAAACACTCTCTTTTCTGTAATGTTATTTAAACTCTTTATGTGGAACCCTACACAGACCAGCCACTGTGCTATACTTATGCTAAATTTGAATACAAAGTCACCATTAAAAATGTTAACATTCAACATTGTATTTATGCATAAAATGCCAATAAGGTTCTATCATGTACCTCACAGCACATGGGTAACTTGATTAATAAACTAACAAAAATGCACATTTAATAATTCAGTGTTGAATATTTTGTATAACATATGTAAAACGCCCAAAGGTTTGTTTCATGCGACAGATCCACAGTTCAAAATTCTAAGAATGAAAAGTTGCATTTCTTGCAAAACCACATCATCAATATTCAACCTGTGACGCTGCCTCTAAAAAAATCTAGCTTGGATGCATTTTGACTCCAGAATTACCACGAAGAGCTAATTATTTATGAAACCTCAGCCACTCATGAGAGCCAATCATTTTCCTCAACCCTTCCATGTACTGCAGAGACATTTTAAAAGTGAGCACTCTCTTGAATTTTGCATGCAGATGAACATATTTTGCTGATGTTGAAAGATGGACGCTGCTTCTACTGCTTTCATGTCTCCTGGTCAGACTGCAGAAGTGTTAGTCTCACCACAACTGAGGAGACAAGGGGGTCTTTTCCAAAAAAACTCTTACAGAAATCACAGATGAGATCTTAATTGTTTCCCTCAGACAGTAGTGAGATTGACCGCTGAGCAAATGGAGAGCTTTGCTCAGGTCTTCTGCTTTTTAGATGTTTCTCCTCAGGAGCGACTTCTCAAAGCATCTCATTAATGTTTCAGAAAGGTTCTCAACAACGTCATACAAATCTTACAAAATCAAATGACTTGCACACAACTCTTACAGTGAGTCAACAACTGCCTCCTTGTCCTTTATTTCTCCTAAAGCATTTTAGGAGAAACATCAGAGACAGGATACTATTACTTGAATGGGATGTATTTAAAATCTCTATCAAGTCTCCAGAGCCACCAATGAATAACAGATCTTCACTCTAGATGTCTTCGCAAAAACAATGAGTAGCATTTAATATAGTCCGCTGTGTAATGAGGCAACAAGAAATATTATCCTACATTTACATTTTAAATAACCAGCGCGATCCTTATCAAAATACTTCTGCTGCGTTTTTGGCTCGACAGGTTACGGATCCACAGCACTTCTAAAACATAAAACATTTACAACATCCAATAAACGCAAGATCAATCTCTGACAACCGACTCCAACTTCTACAAAGAGTTCGACTGATAGATATACGGCCTGACATTTTCAACTTTAAAATGACTTCAGTGTCAAAGTTACACCCTTTTCATTAAAAATGAGAATTGCAAAAAGAAAGCAAAGGGTAGCAGTTTGGAAAACTTCAGAGACGTTGGGAAAGTGAGTTTTTGCACACCATTGTTCTTCAAAGCTTTCTCCAGCAGCCCTCATCTCCTGCGTCTGTGAGCTTCTTCTCATTAAAGATGTAACCATGACCTTTCCTCATATTCACAAGCCCAGACTGTGCATAAACATTTTCCTGTTTGTTCAACGTGTGAATGATTCAGTAAGCTCAAAATGAAGTTCCTCAGCGTGGACGCCGCTTCTCCTGGGCTTTTAGGTCCCTCAAGCAAGCAGTGAAGTTCACCTCATAACTGCAGCATTTGTCCTTCCAGAAATAAAAAACACTTGTTCTCTTACCTCGATGAGGAAGTCTCCGGTCCTTAGACCAGCTTTCCATGCCACCCCGCCCTCGTCCACGGATTCCAGATACTGCAAAGCAGGGAAGGCCGGAGTGGGGGTAAATTCCTCGATGGGCGTATCAGCTAAAGATTCAGACGAGAAAGATGCAATGAGAAACATCATACGGCTCATACAACAGGGCAGTTTTTTGGACTCAGACAAAACCTCATCCTGTACTTTATGACATATACAATAAATATTCTCCATAAAGTTTGTATTGAGTTTATTAAAATAAGCTATAATATATTGTCATATAATGACATATGCACACAAAGGTGTGAGATTGGTCATATAATATAATAAACATAATATTATACAAACTGAAAATAGCATGATTTATTTGAAGAACACACAAACATCACACACACACAGCAGCATATAACGGTTAAGATGTTTAAATACATCTCAAATGTATTGTTCAAATACAGTTGAAAATGGGTGATGTCAATGATAGCACAGCGGCTCTGAAGCTAAACAAGAGCATCTGGTCGCAAGATATGCAATGCGAGCTGCGATGCATCCATCCGACCGAATCAAAAATGAATGCTGGAGTTGGGACGTTTATATAACCAGAGAAAATGCATGCACGGTTGTCGCCACTGACGCTGGGGTGAACCACTGGTCCTGAGGCTGACAGAACGCGGGCATCGCATAAGCTGATGCAGAGAGCTGCCACAGTGCAGCACTCTCCAGCGACGCTCTGAACTCATGCATACAGGCGTTCTGTAGCGCACCGGCTGTCTAGAAACTTAAGCATTGCGTTGCATTGCAGTTGTGGAAGGAAGGCTGTGGTAAGGACACTTTGCGTTCATTTGTGCAAATGAATTCTTGATTTATTACTGCAAGTCACCGCAATGCACTGTTAAACGTTTGTCAGGGCTTACGTAAATGGGCATGACTTGTTTTGTCAGGATTAGTGCATTGTAACATCTGAAAGCCCACTTTTTTATTTGAGGCCAGTGAGACTGACCGCCAGCAAGCCCTACAGCCAAAGTCCTAATGCACCCTTGTCCCCAGTGACAAACCCAAGCCAAGCACATGGACTAGGGGGGATGGTGGGGGTCTGTGTTTTAAACTTGACAGTTTTGACAACTGGTTAAAATAACTGCAGCACACACAAGTACCGGACATGCATGACATGCACGTCAGGACTTAGTTGTTGCATGAATTTCTAAGTTTTTCAGACGGATGCAATTCATGCAGCTGTGGCCACGCAGACGCGCCAAACCAAGCGTGCGCGCGATGACGCGTCAGTGGCTTCAAATCAACAAAAATGAAGAGGATGAACAACAAGACGAGGGAGGGAAGCAGGGAAACGCACAGAAATGAAACGAGACGACACCTCAACACGAGGGTGTATAACATGAAGTCGGGAACACACACGGTGAGGCGGCGGAGACGACGCGGGAGACGGGGCGGCCGTCGTTTCCCTACCTTTCGCCCCTCGCAGCACGAACCCGAACCCCTCGTTGTCCTTCTTCTGCAGCACGACCGTCTTCTCGTTGATCACGCAGTCGCTGTGGAGAAAATTGCGCGCATAACGCCCGTTATTGCAGCCTATCATCCTCATCATCGCCACCGCGGCGCGCGCGGAGTGATGCCTCATCCTGACAGGCGTCGGCTGAGCGGAATTAAGCATTTTTGGCGACGAGGAGCGCGATGTGACGAGAGCTGCGACCGCTGGATAAACGCGCCACCGACTTTATCTGTCGAGGAAGCGGCTGTGACGCCGGTTAAGAGACGCAGGGCCCGGTAGCCGGCGAGATGGCGCGTCGGAAGCGCGAGACATAACCGCCAGATGAAGGATGAAAACCACCGGAGGAAAACATGAGCGGTAATCTTGGAGGAATGGGTATGGGGGGAGAGAGAGAGAGAGGGAGAGAGAGAGAGAGAAAGAGAGAGAGAGAGGCTGTACAGTGCCACAGAGATGGAGAGCGCGCAAAAGAGAGGGAAAGAACGCGTGCGCGCGCGCGCACTGGCCTTAGATGAGCAGCGCGCGACTGCATATGTTTCGCACCCGTCTTAATATCAATGGATTTTATAATTAATAATTAATAACTTATAATCTTTATCATCACAAAGACGTCATAGTTATATAATGCAGCGTTATAAATGCTTATCCATCGTTAACTACTGCTTTTAAACGGACTTTAAAGGCACACAGAAAGTTGCTCCTGAAAGCACCTTAAAGGTACTTTTTTTTAGCTAACTAGTACCATGAAATGGCCATCATTTCTTTTGATCGATTTTCACTAGCTAAACAATATAACCTACTAAAATAGCCATCTTGTTTTGTACAAGTTAAAGGTCAACCAACATGCAACAAATGCTAAAGTATTTTTTTCACACAACAAGAGGAATTAACTCAAATGTAAATCCTGTCATTTTTTCTGTAGCAAAAATATAAGGATATTTATGCAACCTTTCCATACAACAACAGTTAACAGTAGCGACAAAATCTGTCAAGTCAAACAATACATACACACATAATATGCAAAATAATATTGACACCAGACTGCCATTGGGTAAACAAACACACACTTGAATATGTGTGATTAAAAATGAACTGTATGAGCCAAAACAGCCTACAACCTACAGTTTAGCCTGTTCTTCATTTAAAACTGTCATATGGCTACAATTGACTCATAATAAACTGCACAAGTCATATGACCTACTATCATGCTTTTTGGTTCTTTTGTATGGAAAAGATCTGCATTAATTTTCTTCAAAACTCTCCTTTTACATTCCACAATAAATACCAGCGGCATAAATAATGACAGAAGTTTCATTCTGAGCCATTTCTTTAACACAAAGCTAAACAATCTGAAATTAGGGTCAAAGAAACTCAGTTATTTACTTTGTAAATATTCATCAGAAAACCTTTTTAAAACGAAATTCCAATTCATAACACATTATTGTGATTATTTATTTGTTTGTATGTTTCCTTCCTAAAGAGAGACACAGAGCAATTGCTGGAAAACAAACTAGTCGCTTATAAAAACTAAACTAATGTGATTCTGCAAGATTAAATTCTCAGTTTTCTGATTTTCCAGTACTGGTATAATGTAACCGGTTGCGGGTGCCCTGGATGACATCACAACATCTGCGTGACATTAAATGTTACCTCCTGCTTGGCCCCATCAATATCTTCACCCAAACCACAACCCTCATGCGAGCAGATCATTTAATGAAAGTGTTTAACCATGGAAGGCACAAACAGGCTATGTTTGGGCAAAATAAACACCGAGGAGGGTGACTCAAGTATTTATAGTCTAAGATACAGATTTAAACCTGATAGCAATAAAAGCTAATTTGTTATATTCTCTCTTTTAACCTGAACAAAAAGGATTTACCATGTTTTAGATGGTGCATTAAATCCAGTCGATGGCCTGGAAACCAAACCTGGGCTGAACGGATACTAAATTGCTCAGAATCTCACAAAGAGCCAGACTTTCATTTCTGCCCAGTACATTTCCTATTTGCAAATGGGATTTCGGTCTGTGCGATTTCATTTTATTGCACCCTGTATGTTGAACGTGTCCTTAAAACTGATAAGGCTACAAAGATCCTATAAATAAAATCGCTTGCACACCGGCTCTAGTCTGAATTAATTTAGCGGCCGAAAATCTCATTAAAACGTCTCGTTGAGAAAACGAGCTTAACCTGCGACCGCAAAAATTACCGCCTTGCGTTATAGTGCAAAACTATAAGAGAGCGTCTTATTGAAGTATTAAAAGAGCTTGCAACTGTAAAGGTAAGCATGCTGACTCCTGCGCAATGATGCATGGTTGTCATGGCAACATAATCTGCTTTGAAGGGGACACTGTGGCGATGTCACAGAGCAACAAGGTCATTAATATCCTGGCCTGTTACAAGGGGCTCAATAGCTGGGAAATATTATTTGCTCATAATGCTTTTATACCAGCGTGGTATCCAAGTAAGATGAACCGGTTCCAAACGCTTTTATCGTTTCCTAGACAACACTACCAGGCTTTTGTTTATCACGGACCACTACCAGGCCTATATAATGATGCCAGTCAACTCAAACCTAGCACAACTAAAGGTCTTTATAACTTAAATCTGATCATTTTAATTAACAATTATACCTTAAGTTTACATTACAATCAATTGAGAATGAGCTAATCGCAATATCCAGAGAAGTAAATGCAAATGTATAACAAATAACAGGACAGACATTGCTAGCAAACGGTGTACATGTATCAGTGACAACAGACCCAAAAGCACCTATGTCCGTCTGTCCACCTGTCACTCATGCTCCCGGCAGCAGGAAGTAATCTGCATTGCCATGGACTCTCTGTCTCCATGACAACCAGATCCGAGCGAGGGGCGTGTCAGCTGGGTAGGAGCGTTGCCGGATGCAAAGGGAATCTGTCTCTCTTTATATCTCTGTCATTTTAGCACCTGCTGCCAAAAGTTCATAACACAGCAAAAACAGCACTAGATTAACACACAGCATTGATTTACTGTCTTACTAGACATACAGGTAAATCTAATCAAATGATTTGTGGCTCAAAATGACCATGTTTTCAACACCAATCCATCTGCACGGCCATTAAATTTGATGTGTGCACAGACTGCGACCATCACTGTGGGTTAAATTGCGCCTCGCTAAATTAGAACGGTTTTGCAGCCACATAATGACATCATAATGTCACTGGGGCCATTTTTTTTAAATGCCATCAAAGCATCTACGTGATGCCCGAAAACTCAAGCATCTATTACATAACCATTTAAAGAGAGCTTCTCGCACTTCAACCTTTTTTCCCCCGCGAATAAAAACGCACTCGTGTAGCGCTTGCCGTTAAATGATGGTGAGGTGTCAAAGTTTTGGGAAATGATGGCTTTCGTGGAATTCAAGAGATAAACAAACAGAAAATGAAATAAATAGATGAGAAGGTAAACTGATGAATCGCTCTGCAGGAATAATTACTTCATACAAACCACCCACTGTAGGGTAACTGTAAAAACTCTGTTCTGACTGTAATATTAATGTTACTTGCAATTATTGTCAAGCACTAAAAAAAGAAAGACTGACTGAATAAGAATAACTGCTGCTGAGTCGAGCTAAAAGTCTCTCCTAAAATGACTAATCATTTTTTATTTTTAATCAGTTTTAATCGCTTGAGTTTCCTGGCCAGGAAACAAATCAAATGTTGCAGTTGAAGAAATGAATGATTCTACACTAGAAAAGTGTTTCAATCCATTAACCCTTTGCCTGTAAGTGCCTTCAAAGGCAAGTAAGAGGCCAATCGGCTAATACATCACTGACCATGAATAATTGACTAATGACCGGTCACCTTGTTTTCATTATACATGTTGTAGACTGATCTTTTATAGAGTTTGAGGTGTTTTTGCATAATTTAACAGGAAAAGAAGAAACTGAAAGATAACAAAGAAAAACATTATCAAAAAGATCATTCTACAACACGTTTTGTGGCCTAGCTACAACTGAAAACAAAACTGTTGGACATATTAAATTAGGCAATCACTGTAATGGATAGTCCATTGGTCAACAAGGGAACTATTACTCCAAACACTTTCCTGACCTTAATGGTCTTGCTGTGGCAAAACAAACCTATATCTATTGAAAATGAACATTTCACAGCTTTCTTTGAGAAACAAAATGAACAGAGTACAATCATCCACTCAAGAGAAGAGTAACAGTAACATTGATTTCTGGCAAGAGAATTTCAATGCAATAATGAAATGTAATAAAGCGCAAAAAACACCAATACCATAACCGTGTCTGAGACGCAAATATCTGCGTAACAGAGAACTCATTTTAAAGCTCCCGTCATACCATGTATTGAAACTAAGCTGACACACTCTGAAACATGCTCAGGGGATTAAAATATTTAATCTTACCTTGATGCATCAAAGCTGTCGTACGAGCCCACAGTGTAGTGTCGAAAGAGTTTCCGTCTCTCAGACCGGTCCGCGCGGGCATCTGCGAAGACAGCCACGTAACATACATAAAAAATTAGATTTCAAATCATCTGTTCAGAATCTGTCAATTTGCAAGTGCAAAAAATATATTAACATATAAACACATTTTAAACATCTGTTGAAACTTTCTGCTGTGACGGTTCAAGCTGCAGCCCGTCAAACTTCGAGAGCCTAAAACATCAAATTTAGCATCATTATCGTTGCTTTCACACTGAATATAAAATGTGCAAAAAAAGAATAAAAAAAGCAACAGATTTTTTCCCAATGTGATAAGCGTGGATGTTTTAAAAGGTCTGGTTGCATAATAGCATGGGATTAAAAAAAAAAAAACTGTCTAGTCACAAAATTGGTCTCACTGTGTGCCATATGTCACCACGTCCCAGGTGCCATTTTTAAACAAATCTAATCAGTCAGTAAATGCGACACCAACCACGCTGTAAAAACCCCCCAAAAAACACTAAATAAATAAAGGTGCATAACGTTTTACCAGCTAGCACCTAGACTTGACATGCAAATCGTTTAAACTGAAAATCAATACCAGCATGAGGAAAAATTCCCGGGCCACATGCGGCTCAATCGACCTCGATGACCGTAACGTAACTCACGATTGCAGAACGACCGAACGCAGAATCCAAAACAAGCAGATGGCAAAAACCGACACGGCCCTTCCAGCGCTACAATAACTGCCACTCTCCCATTTAATTGAAACCGATATAAAACTCTTTGTAAGACAGGGACCATTTGGCTCACATAACGGAGCCAAACAAGACGGTCCTCAGAGGAGCCTCAAGACGACCAAATATTGACTGTTTTATGGAAGGAATGATAAGAGCCAACAAAGCTAATGAAGAAACTTATTTTTATGTTGTTGAGATTAACTGTCTGCGCGGCTGCAGTCGCAACCAACCGACGTCTCTGGGGAGGCAGCGTTCGTTCTAGACTGTTCCCATGCTGTCAGGTCTGCTGAGATTAATGGGAAGTTGCATTACAATCAAACTTCTGACATCTACAGTCTACTTATTAATACAATACAATACAATACAAAACAATAATATAATATAATGCATAGTATAGTATAACAATAGACAACAGCACAGAATATTATGATAATATTCTATAATATTAATAAATATAAATAATACTAGCCTATAACAAACATAACTAAACTTGTACTAAAATCTAATTCTGTAATTATGTATTTTAAAGAATAAAATAACACACAGCTTTGGTTTGACACGAGGGCGAGAAATAACGAAAACATTTCCAGGGTGAGTTTCAGCCTCAGTTTAAACAACTAATACAGACGAAGAACAGAACTGACAGAAAGTCAAGCCACTAAGAGGCCATAACTGATGACAATAAAGACTCTGTAACAGGACTGAGCAACCAGGAAACACACGCACAGCATTTATTCTTAATGAGATTGTTCTGTGCCGTCTGTAGCTTCTGAAAGCGTTCGTATTGTCCTCTGCGTTTCTGTTGATACACAATGATATCAGTAGTCGGGCTGCGTGGGATTCAACACTTTTCCCCTCCATCCTACTCACTGGTTAGCTGTTAAAGTTACAGACGCACAATTCTTTGTTGAGCTGAAACGGTTTGATGTGCAAACAAAAGGAGGTTTGAAATCGGCATAATTCTACAGAGGCATCCGCTGCGATCGGTAATGCAAGATGTCCACCCAATCCGTCTGTCGCTTCTAATGTATAAAAGACAGTCTGTTCCTTATTTTACAGGCACACTGACATTTGCTCATCTGAGCGCTTAGCATTTCACAGGCTGGTTGCGAAAAACAAAAATAATTATGACTAAATGAAGAAACAAATGAGCTTTGAAGTATTTACTGATGTTATGCTTTTCTGAAAGTATGCTGCAGAACTTTTCCAGGTTATGTTTTCACTTGGCACACGTGTGGAAATGAATCAAAGCAACAGGCCAAATGGGACACAGATCAAAACGGATCCGTCCGGGTGTGCGAGTGAATCATCACACACCGAGCCTGACATTACCATTTATAGACGCGTTCTGACAGGTTTTACATCTAGTTCGGATTGTGCACCACTCTCAAAACACAGCACTTCCATATGAGATGTTTAATGTTATAATTAAGACCTAAACAAAACACTGATCGTCATGTGAAGTGTGATATAGGTTACTGTCACTTCTTTTTTTCCACGTCCTTCTCTTTCTCACATGCTAATGGAACACCCTGTCTTCTTTCCATAGCGTCTCTCTAACATAAATCCACACAGAGTCACACATATTCACACAAGCGTTGTTCCTCAATGGACAGCGTGAGGAAAAAAACTCGTTTGACGCGACGGCGGACGGCGATGACAGTTGCTACAACACCGGATTTCAAATCACCGGGGGTAACGGCTCTGTGGCTCACTTGATAAATTTCCCAAGGGAGGTAAACGGGCGCCACGCAAACTTGAAGACCACCGCGAAACTTTCAGGACAGCTTTGCCGCGCACCACTGGAACGAGTAATAACTGCTGCCAATCAGAGGTTTTACAAACTCAGCACTTTGATCATAGTTTTTCTCTGATGTTCAATACGAATATTTCTTGTCACCCTATTTATATATAAAAAAAACAATAGAACACTTTTACACTTGCACAATTACAATTACAGTGGCAAACAGGAGAACAAGAATACAAATATTTGGATAGTTTTACCAACTTTTTGCACAAATCTTTTTAAGGCCTTCAAAACAGATATTGTGGAGTCATAACTAATCAGGATGCAGGTCACCTCAAAAATTCAAAAGCCTTTTATTTAAATTCTTACAAAAAATACAACACATCCTGCAAAGAAGTTACCTCACGCCATTTATCTGATCTATCGTCACACGACAATTAGCTTGGAGCATTTTTGTCAATAACCATAACAGACTCCGGCTAATCATTTCTGCACAACTGTCCACACAGACAAAACCTCCATCAACACAGAGAAAAACATGCAGTTATTCACCGCATGAAATGTAAAGCTGTAATGAATCCCAAACCTTCAGCTGTCCTCTATCATCACCTAACGTACCTCCAAAATGAACCTTTTTCCTGGACCTGATAGTTTCGTCCATTGGTGCCCTTTACCGCAACCCCGGATAAGTCAATCCCAAAAACACTCCGTTCTTCTCGCCTGAGGGGGGTGCCCACTTTTCTCAATCCCTCAGGCAGTGCCTAACTTCCCATCTCCAAAAACTCTTAGACCTCCTCAAGCTCACAGGTAAGAACTGACCGCCGGCACCACAGGCGCGAGAGACGCTAGCTGCCGTGTTGAAAAAGATTGTATGTAAGCTCTGTTCTCGGTGCCGTGAGAGGGAGAGAGAGGGAAAAAAAGATGCCACAAAAAGAGGAAAAAAATCTTACCAAGGCCCACTCCTTAGCAACAGGGTTTGTACAGTGTAGAGCATGTTTCCATGGAAATATATCAATCAGGAATGTGCATGAGTGTTGCTCTGAGAGGTTGAAGAGACTTCAGCAAAATACTTGTACTGGTAATGCCAGCGTCGGCAGGTTAGCAACATCACGTTATATTTTCCCATATAGCATAAGATTTTAAGTGGAAAATCCCGCCACTTTCTGAGCTATCCGTCAGAGCATGAATGTGTCTACTTGTTGGACTCCTATTAAAAAGAAGTTAAAACTGCTTTGCACAGCATTCGATAGATGTGATTAAAATAACACCACAGTATTGCCATGGGAACAGAGTGACTATATTCTAGGAGCCACAATTTCATAAGTCAATGAAAGCGAATAAAACAGCTGTCTTCTCTAACCTAAAAACAAATTCACTCCGTGTTTTTCAATTCCCACGAGTTCTTGTTGCGTTGTAGTGTCTCTGGATTTCAAGGCTGCCGTTTTGTACCATCAACAGGCGGTTCCCATAACAACCGAGCGCTTCTCACCTCCTCAGGCCGCGGTCCTTTCCTTCAGCGACACTAGCAAACACGGATGAGGTTCAAAATGTCTCAGGTGACACCTCTACCAAACTTAGCAGTCATTGTCACCTCAGATTACTGCTTAAACGCGTGAAAACCTGTCAAATGAAGAGTCAATTATTTACGCAACATAGCGGACATAAAATTACATACCAAACAAAATACCACAATTTTTTCTCTTCTGCAAGACAGCAAATATGCAAGAATTTGGCTTATTGAAACATTTTTTACCTAATACCCAGAGACAGATTCATTTTCGTTCACTTCTTCCCTATATACTGTAGTGTACTCAAATGTCATTTAAGGGCTAAAGGGAGCTGAGCGAAGGAGTGAACGAATAAATCTGTTTGTTTGAGCATCTCAACCGAACCAACACAACGACTCAGACTCAGCCAACAGCAAGAGTTTGGGGCAGAGCTATTACTTTGACTGCCCTGTTTGATTAGCGCAAGTGCCAGAGAAACAACCCACTTAGCTTAACGATACAGACATAAAACTGCTATGCTACACCACAACATCCTTTAGGCAAATGTCACGTTCAATCAGGATGGGCAAATTTAAACCTTACAGTCTCAGAGCTGAGTCAGCTTGACTCTTTCTCAGCTCGGCCAATGAGTCACTTAGGCCAAAACCTCTAGGCCAATGACAGCTGTCGTTCGCCACACCTCCATCCTGCGTGCCACATGCTGTCACGAGTCGCTCTCTTGAACGCTTCCATTTGCTGCCAGTTATTCTCTTACTATACACATCCACTGCCAACAATCTGGACCACAGCGACAAATTATATTTGCAACAAACAGTCATTTGTTACGAAATCGGAATTGTTTGTTTTGAAAGTCATGCTGACAGATCTAAATGTAAAACAATGCAAAGCATTTTACTGAGAAAAAACTCAGTCTGTAGTACAGAACCTGAGAACTTGTACAATACTTCTTTTACTTATTTGACAAAATTATGATGTAATTTGAAGTTTACACATTTATGACTATTTGTCCGAGGAACGTAGGTGTGTGATTATCATAGCTTCCTATTTTTCTACAGTGAGTAGATTTACAGTGAGTAGATTTAGAGGTACAGGTACTCGTATTTATTGCACAGGTTCACAGATTTAATTTTGCTAGTTCACCTTTATATCACAGTTGTGCACAGTCAAGGTTTAATAAAGAGTCAGCTGAGTTGATTCAGAGCCTTTTAGTGAAGAAAACCTCTAAACACTTGTGTGTGATACACACACACACAGAGGTGAAACACACGCATACACGCACGCCCAGAGCTCACACACACAAGCACACATAGACACAGAGCTGAAACACACATGCACACACATACACACAGAGCTGAAACACACATGCACACAGAGCTGAAACACACATGCACACACATACACACAGGGCTGAAACACACATGCACACACACATAAAGCTGAAACGCACACATGCACACGCACACACAGAGCTGGAACACACATACACACACAGAGCTGGAACACACATACACACACAGAGCTGAAACACACATAGCTGAAACACACATACATACACACACAGAGCTGAAACACACATACACACACAGAGCTGAAACACACATACACACAGACAGAGCTGAAACACACACGCAGTAGTTGCACTGATGTGGAAGGCATTCATTTGGCCCAAAATAACAACTCTCAACAGAATGTTGCCCCTGGCCCCTTTTGCCAATTTGCACAGAGAACGTTGAATAGACACACACACACACACACACACACAAAGCTACACAAAAGGCAATGATTGTACTCGCAACCAAATAAAAAAATGTAAATTTAGCCCACATTTGTACCAGACTAATGGTACGATCGCTGTCAAGTGTGTCCCTGTCCTCTATCTAATTTGGACAAAATACACAAATTCTCAGGTGTTTATTTATACTGATGGTGACAGATGAACGTGAGCATGTGATCGGAGGCATGGATGTGACGCTTTGTGGCCTAGTTACAAATGAACTCTAACTGAATTAACAGCCGGCTATAGCCGCAAGGCTTCTCAAATATTCTGCGGGTTATCAGAGCAGTGGAGGAAAAAAAATGAGCAAAAAACGAGACAATAAAAGCCAGTTTGTCCGCTAAGAAACTAACCGCATCTATCAGAAACATATTCATAACATTTCATGATAATCACAACAAACCTACAAACTACAAACCTACAACAAACAAAATGAATCACCTTCATGTGTGATTCCAAGTTTGTTTGACTAAGAAACACAAAAGACCATTTTTGAAGAATGTATATGCTGCCATTTCCCACATAACGAAACATACAGTGTCCACAAGCTCTCAAGCCCCAAAATGTACCTTTTTCTCCCAACTCAAGCAATATACAAGTATTCTGGCCAATCTTTAGCTTCAATATGCCTTCAGAAGAAGTATATGAAGTATATGAAGTATAGAGCACAGGAGACATGGAAAAGTTCTGTGATGCCTTCATGGAGGTTGACAGTACAGAGTTTCATAAACATTAAACCTCACATCAAGTTTTATGTTCTACAGAAGTGTGTGTGTGTGTATACTCACAGGGTCTGTCCTCATTGGGTTTGCTCGGAATCTCTTCCACACATTCCGCCGGGAACCAGCCAACATTCCCTCGAGCGCTGCCTTCCCAGAATCCTCCTTCTCCAATACTGAGAACTACACGGAGCGAGAGAAATACAATATCCCATCATTAACCAATTCAAAACGCTGATCGCACAACAACAATGCTAGCAGCACATAAATGTACACGTGTATCATATCAGGCCTTCTGCTAACAGCTAGCAGTTCCCGCTAGTCTTATTCTGTTCATGAAGTGTTGTTAGCGCAAGTCCAAAGTCAAAATCTGTATGCAACCATTCTCCATATGGTAAACAAACTAGTGTTTCTCTAGAAAAAGCTTCACATTTCATTTTGAGGACACACTCCTAAACACATTAATATTTGATTGCCAATAATAGTGCTTAATTGCTTGAGACATCTGCTGTTAATTAATTGCAAACAAAATACAGCACAACGTCTTAACATTGTTTGACTTTGCAAAATTTGCAAAATTTGTCTTTGATTTTGGTCCAAATCACACAGAACGTTACAAAACCGGGTATGTTTGAGAGGCTGTTACCTTTGACCCTGTCGTTCTTGTATAATGCGATTTCCCCGTCGGCCTGCGGTTGATAAGACTTGATCACCACATAGTGTCGACCGGGCACAGCGCTGTACAGCTTGCGTTTGGATCCTGGGGTGTCCATGCCGGAGTAGTTGTCCCTGTTGGCAATGGGACTGATGAGAAAACATTTACAATAAACATCTAGAATGTTCTTGTTCTAATTCAATAGTATGAGTCAAGATTTTATTTTGTCATTGTACAACTTGTACAATTGTAAAAAAAACAGGACTGTCAAGAGATTAAAGTAACTAATTGTGTTTAATCTATTTATTTAGCTCCTACTTAGAAAAACTAAATCACGTGTCTCTGAACTAACCTGCATGTTATATATGAATCCATGTCTGTTTTAAACCCAAAGATTTAATGGGTTTGTAGGGTTTATGAATATTAATTTAGGGATTATGGTGATCAATTAATATTAATTTAAGATACCAAACAGTTTCCAAAATCTTTGGTTTTTAAAGAGACATTTCACCTTAATGAGGCTGTAAGGGCGAGCAAGAATAAAAAACACAAGAATCAATGACACAGCAGTCACACTAGTAAGCAGTAACTAGTGTACTAGATCACAGCTATTAAAAGTAAGATGGCTCCCTCTGCTGGAAACAGGCCTCAATTATACATTACCTCCAGATTTGCTCTCTATACATGTAGAGATTTTTAAAACAGCCCAGTGATGGCTAACAGGACCAATTATCTCCATCAAGCAGTGGAGGTTTGTCCTGAAATGACTGAGGGAGCAGACGGCTCCTCTCCAAAAAAACTTGTCCTGTGCGAAAATGCTGACATTAAAAGAGTCGACAGAAGAACAGGCCCGACACTGTTGTTAATAAACGTGTTAATGAGGGCGCGACGGATACGAAAATAACGCAGAGACTCGCGCTGCAGAAGAACATCTCGTTTTGTTGTAATATGCATAATCTCCAAGGCACATATCCTTATTTCCCCTGCTTTCCCTGTAACATATAAATGGCAGATGTTTTAGGGAAAACAACAAAATGTTTGTGCTTTCAAACACTCAGCAAGAATTTAAAGTCTGAAATTCTGTTATATTAAAACATGGAACTCGTATTTCAATGCAAACCAGCATGAACAATGAAATAACAAAATAAACAGTACAATTCTTATAATGATATTCGGCTAGGAAAATTCAAAATAGAACATTTTAACTAGTTATCCGAGACTTTTTGACCCTATTGTTAATGCAAAGATAGATTGTAAATAAAACTACAATACTCCATAGTTTATTTTAATGCACAAACCCAGATTATAAACGGATATAATGAAACACAGCTGCAGGTATAAACCTAGACACCGGGTTACACAGCGGCATGCCCTGCCACAACCTCTGCAGGTCCCCGTGGCATCCGGCGACTTCAGCCTATAGGAGCAGAAGATGAAATTGGGTCGCAGCACCTACACATGGCCTCTGCCAGCCTCCTGCTTTTTTAAGCCTCCACAGAGACCCTGCCAATGTCATCGCCCAAAGTCAACACACCCGGGTTAGCCTTACATAACCACACCTTTACAAAAACAATGCTAATGCGATATTTATTTCACGTTTAAAAACGGGTTACATGCTAAACCGATAACAACAAAAGTTGAAGCAACAAAAGTTGCTTTAACTTTAACAAGTTAAAGCAACACAAACATTGTATAATTACTGTGAAAATACTGTAAATTACTTTCAAACTGTTGCCAATAAACCACAGCGTATATTTTCTATTGTGTACATTGTACTAAAGAAACTACATGAGCCCATTAGCCTTCCTACACTAACACAAAGCACAGCCACACGTAACCAAATGTAACAAAAAACACCAACGTCCAATAAATGTTTAAATTTATTACTAATAATAACCATAACAAGCAACTTCCATGCCAAGTGTTATTAGTTCATTAGCCTAACTGCTGGCTGTTGCCATGCAACATGACAACTTCTCACATCAGTATAGAATACCGTATATATTCTCTATAGGCTCTATAGATATAAATGTACAATATGTGTGTGGGTGTGTTCTATAGCTCCACTGTATTTGACTATATATGGCATTACATTATATTAACATGGCAGTACATTATATTAACCCTATACAAGACTATATAGACTGTACTCATAAAATAGAAAATAGTATAAAAGCCTTTTAAAAGAGTGAAGTTATGAAAAAATTATGTTTAAAAATTACTTCACATTCAAGAACCAACACCTCAGAAATTGTGTTGTCTGAAAGTTTTGAAAGTGATCTCACAGTTTGTAAACACTGAAGCCTTTTATTTTAATAAGAGATGTTGTTACCAATAGTTTTGAAAACAACACTTGAAAACACAAACCTGCGTAAGCAAAGACATCAACCAAACCACAGAAAATGCGTCAATCTTCAATAAGAAGTAATTTACCTCAATAATTCAATTTCCACAAATCACATAAAGTTGAGCCCTATGGAACCTTATAGAACCTAATGGAACCCTATGGAGGACCTCACATATACTATACGCCACTATAGAACAGAAACATGGAACAAATCTTCCTGTATCTCATTGTAAACCTCACATACAGAACCCACAGCAGCTGGTGTTTACGAGCCAAAAGGTGCTTAGAAAAAAGCATATTTGAGGGAACCATAAATGAGTGGCTTACTCATACAGAGCATAGTCTATGGCAGCCAGCCGACCTGCCAATGTGACTATAGCTGTCAAACCGCACGCCGCAGCTTTCTTATCCAGCGTCTTCCAAGCGCAATTACATAAGCTCTGCTTCGCATCTTATTTTTGGAGCAAAAGAGAGTTAATGTGGGCCGAGATATTTATGCAAAACAGAGGAAGAAAACAAGGCCAGTAAGTATTAGATACTGGTTAAAGTGGCGCATTTACAGTCACATCCAATGGACTATTTTTAATCAAGCTCTGCGCCAACAAGAAATTTTATCGTCTTCAATGTTCAGATGCCACAACTGCAAACAAATCACGGTGACAATAACGGCTATGACAAACGTTTGGCTAATGCGCAGTTGTGCGTTCGTACAGTGCGATGTTATATTTACAGCTATAGGGCTGAATGCAGCTACGTCTGAATCAGGCCTCATTTAACTCTGTAGGAGTTCATTAAACACTGATAATCTTACCGCTGCGGTCTGGCTGTGTGTATTTTGATTAGCGCGTATTCCAGCTATCGGATGCGAAGCCTGCGACCTCCCTGGTGTTCAATCAGTTCCAGGCGTTATATCAGACGTTACGAAGCTTCTGTAGAATACATTATGCCAAATTATTTCACTGACAACAGATTTAAAAGCTCATTCAATGCAATTCAAGACCAACAAAAATTCATTGGTACATAGTAGCTTAGCCAGACTATCTCAATAAATGTAAATACTGTAAATACACTACAACATCTCCACTTTGATTGACAGGCATCAGAACTAATATATACTGTGGAGCTACTATGGCAACTATGGTAACTAAGCAATATTGGAACATATACTATGGTAGTACAATTGTTTTTTTTTATACCATGAAAACACCTGAATACAGAACGTACTGTACACATATGCTAATGTCACCTGACAGCACCACTGTACCGTAACACATACATAGTACAAGTGTATATCTTTAAAACTAAACCTATAAACTCAGAACAAACAAAACTTGCTGGCACAACATGAGAAAACTCCAGCTGCGTTTATAGCTGTTGACAAACGGCGATTGCAGTGTGACGTTGTAACTGACTACATCTGTTTTAGTTCCATTCTGAGCTACTACAGCAGCCATATTATCTAATACACTACGGAGCAGAAAACACACAGACACAGAGTGAATGTGACACACACACACAGCCATAGCAACTGCTGCTGTAACTAGGGGATGGTGTTCAATTTGAGCTGCACATGCAGGCGCAAGAGCCAAAGATATTTCCACGGGTTCGACAGATATCAACCAGCAAACACAGAACGTTTTTAAAACGTTTTTGCATCGCATTTAAAAAAAAAATATGAATATGTCACCGCAACCTTTTTGTAAAAAGTACTGTTTTTTAAAAAAATACTAATTACACTAATAATGTCTTTAGAAAAAAAAACAACAACAAATGGTTTTATTTAGGTTTTAAAGCAACCTGATCTGTACGTTTCAAGGAGACGTTGCAACAACATTGTGAAAATGTCAAAATACAACCGGCCAAATTGGACATTTTTGGTTTGGTTTATATTTAAGCTAGAGAGGCTAGCATGACAACTGGCTAATAAGAATCAAAATGCCATCTTAGCGCACGTCAAGCACAACAAGAGAATCTATATAGGGCTACATCATGAGAAACGAAAGGAGAAATGAGAAGAACAGGGTCAAACACCAGAGGAGTTAATTCTTCCTTTTTAAAATGACATCTAATTAGAGTTTTTTGCAGTGGAAGTGAGTAATTGGCCTGGCCCACTTACTGTACTGAGCCGCTCTCGCTCTAGAACCCCTGTTGAGTGACAAGATTCACACACCCACCGACACACATGCATGCACACAGGCGCACACACACGCATGCACACAGGCGCACACGCATGCACTCATGCACACGTGCACACAGAACCGTGCACACTTTCATCACATGATGAGCACCCAGGCATGCGTTCACATATATGTGCTGTATATTTGTGTGTATATATACATATACAGTACAATGTGTGTGTGTGTGTGTGTGTACGTACATACACTCACACGTAAATAAAAAACTATTACATTAATTAGATTACATACTTACTAAAACGCATGCCTTGCTACCTACAGACACACACTCAATTTGAACACATTCTTCACTTTTCCCACAAAACCCAACATTTTGTCAGCTCTCCATATTTCACCTTTGTGTTTTGCAGCGCTGCACCCAAAGTCACAAAACTAAAAAAAACCTAATAAATCCTGGGATCCTGTCCAGCCCAGTTTTGGATCAGGTGCACACAGCACTGCAACCCACCCATGGCTGCTCGGTTATTTAACAGACAGATGCCCAAATATTTTTTACCTTTTCTTTTCAAGGCTGTAAGCAAATCTCACAGGAGGAAGGCATTGACTTTCACACAAGCAATGCGTCTCTGTTCTTTATAAACAGACATTTGACAAGACCACAAGAACATACAGAATTGAAACAGACGTTTCTTTCGAAGGCAAGTTAATGTCACAGATTTGAGTTTTAGCCAAATTTGAAGTCAGCCCTAAACTATTATAGTTTTCTTCTAGTGCCAGGTTTTTGTTTTGTCTTCCAAAACATGCAGGATACTTTTATAAACACTTTAAAAGGATAAATTACCTCCCAATAAAACCGTAATAATAAGCCATTTAAATCAAATGTAAAGTTATACATATTTAGATTTACTAAATAATGTACTGGAGAGTTTTCATTAATAATCCAAATTATATTTTGCCTTTAATACACAGGCTTTTAAAAGTAGTATGTTATTTAATGATAATAAGTAAACAAAGGAGGGGGTTGTTAACTTTCTTCTGTAAATGGCCAATTAATTAAGTCGCTATTTCTGTTTTCCTCATAGTAAAAGTTGAACTGGTAACTATGGTAACTATACTTCACATATAAACCAGTATGTGCCCCCAGTTTGTCTATCTATACATTAATTTACCATCATTAAACAAATCTGTATTTCTTCCATATAAGTTCCATACAGCAGCTTTAAAATCAATGCCTTATAAAAACGCTGTTTCTAAACCTTTGGACATTATAGCAGCTGTTGTCAACAGGTTGCTTTGGAAAACAAAAAAAATTTTGGCACATTAACCACAGGGAAAAGAGAACGTACGAGAATCCCTTCTATATATGTCCGTTCACATTGAATGCACTTTAAATCACTTAAATGTGAACACACACATACACACGATTATACAAAGTACAGCTGGGCAGTCCAATCCACTTCCCATCCACCAATTCCCACAAAATTTGACCCATTTGCATCCACATATGGCCCTATAAAAACAACACAAATATTCCAGAATTAGAGCCTCTGGTGGCAAAGGCTAAAAACAAGTTTGTCCTTATAGAAAAGGGACACACTCTGTACATCAAGGGATCCTCTTTGCTCCAAAACCGATTGGGGCGCACGCTTGGGGCGCACACTTAAATGCACATTTGTGACAGTCTCCTTGGCCTAAAAATACCACGTGCCAAGCGGCAAATGTGAACAAAAGCAGTTGGCCGGTAGCTTAATAAGAAATTAAAACATAACACATGAGTTTGTGCATAAGGGGTGTGTGTGTGTCAGTGTGAGAGAGAGAGACAGAAAGATATTTGTCTGTATGTGATATACTGAGTGAGTGAGTGAGATAGACTTGTCTGTGTGTGTGTGTATGTGAGTGAGTGTGTGAGATAGATAGATTTGTCTGTGTGTGTGTGTGAGAGAGAGAGAGATAGATAGATTTGTCTGTGTGTGTGTGTGAGTAAGTGAGTGAGAGGAAATAACCATAAGGTTTTTTTGCTTCCTCCTGCTCATAAACCAGAGGAAAACTGACCTGTGTCGCTGTGGGGTCTGTCTCCGGGCGTCTCCCTCCCCAAGTCGGCCCAGGGAAGGTGAGCGGCTTCGGGGCGAGCGTCCACCCCGGGCCATGGTCTTCACCGTGCCATTGGGGCTGTTCTGCATCTGCTGGGGGTGGCGGGGCAAGAGGCTGCGCAGGGGCGAGGTGGCAGGCGACGACGAGCGGTCCGGCGGGAGCTTGTTGACGTTCAGGTTGTTGTCGCTGTTGGAGCGAAGCAGCACACGTGGGGCGGCTAGAGTGGTCCGGCCCAGATGCTGCGGCGGTGTCTGCTGCGGCTGTCTGCTCCGACCCGTGCCTCCCGGTGCCTCCCGGAAAGGCACTGGAAAACATTGGAAAGAGATAAAAAAAAATACAGATTAGGTTTGAACAGCGTAGACCTTTAAAGTTTTTGGGATGCCCTTTGTTCCTTTACAAGTGGAAATAATTGGAGCACGGTTACAAGTGTCTAAGAACAAAGCGTTAAGCCACGTTCTGCCCATTTCTACAAACGAGTGATATTATGTTAAAGTGAGAAGTAGCCGAAAGGCCAAAACACCAATCGCTGTCAAGTTCACAATCGCCAGGGTTGCTGCTCATTTTTTAAATAATGAACTGAACTGGCTGCAGTTTAATTCATTTACACACCAACCATAACAACCTGAAAATATTTCCAGTCCTCATAACTAAGTAACGCATGATTGCTTTTGAAAGCCAATTGCAACTTCAGTTTCACTGACACCATTTATTCTCTCTTTATGCATCTTAATAACATTTCAATCCATTTACACTCGACCACAATGAAGTCAACAAAATGTCTATAGTGTTTGTAAGTACATTATAGGGTCTATTCACCACAGTGCAATACCTTCAACATTTAATATTTTGTTCATTTTATCCAATTAAAACATCAGTAATTGTCTTTGCTACCATCAGTAGTCAAATTATGTTGAAAGTTATGCATATATTGTAAATTTTGTACAGTAGCTTATATTGTGACTGCATTATTGTAAAACCAAGGAGTCAAAAATTACAACATGCATTTAAGACCAACAAGGTCGCAGACGACGCCAACACTGCGCAAGTTGCATTTAACTGCATGCTGTAGTACAGTGAGCGTTTACGCTCCCCTGAGCAACACGACCGGTCACTCCGCTCTCCAGAGACAATTTATCCACAGCCGCCACGTTCTGTGGCTCCAAGGTGATCTGCACACATTTCAGGACCAGATGAGGCCTCCCTTCTGCCCCTCCTCCAAAAAACCCTGGAGTTCACAACCGGCACTGTTAGCGTGATGATACCTCAGTTTATTTCCCTAATGTCACTCCGGTGGTTCAGGAGAAGGTTAAACCCCAGGAGCATGTTTGAAGGATAGGGATCATCGTGCATCAAGCGTGAACTAGAAATCACTTGCAGGGTGAGACAAATGCTATTAATATAGTTCTGCACGGCACCTCAGAGAAGCGCATTGTGAGGTAAAGCATGCATTCTTTTTCCGATGATGTAATAACAGGTTAGATCACCTTGCGTGTCATCGCTGTTTTTTATTGGATGATATTTATTATGACAAACCACAGTCCCTGAGGAACAGGTGTGCTGGTTCATTATTTAAAGGCTACTGTAAGGGACTCATTATAACGAAGATGTTCAGAAGAACGAGGCGTTAACCCCGCCCCCACAATCCACCCGGCGGCCCCCCTCACTCCCACCCCCACCAATCAGGTGATTCCACCTCAGTCGTGATGCTAATTAAAGAAAACCAACACAGATGTTCATTGATGTTGTCACCAGAAATGTCCTAAACCGATTTCCTTGTACACAAACTAGCATCTTTAAAGTGTAAAACAAACTGGGTTTTTGGCACCGACTAAAAGTCAGTGACATCAGAGCCATTTTGGCAGCTGCGACATGCTAGTTTTATTTTGCAATTAAATGCTAATTTTCTTCAAACAAGCGAAGTCAACGTGGCAACTTTCCAACTTCTCCACCTGTGCATCCATGCCAGTTTAAATGTTGTAAACAGCAGCACAAATATACGCCACATTCAACTCTTAAAAAAAGTGTTGAAGGACATGCATAACACATCCAGAGTTCAGATTTCACAGCAGGAGCTAAGAATTAATTTCCTTGCAGATAGAAATGACTCTCTCAAAGTGACACATTTTACCTTCTCACTACCTCAGACTAATTTAATCTCGGTCTCATGAGATCAGCTTCAACTTTCATTGTAAGGTCAAATACAGTTAAACACAATGAAACGCTTTTTTCTTACCTAGGAAAACCTCAACAAACAAACACCTCACAGCTCTACAGTTTTGTGCAGCTTGGCTTGCAAGTTTTTCACAAACCAGAAGTCATCAAAGGTCAAGAGAACCTTGCTCTAGATCTAGAACCACCTTGAAGAACATCTTACCTTCCTTCTTGAAGGCGTTCAGTAAAGACTTCATATCTCCTCAGAGTTTATTTCTCAGAAACTCCTCCGGACACCCAAAATCACCTCGAGGAACTTCAACGGGAAGGTCAGGTTCTCCTAACCTGAGGTTCTTCTGTCAGTGAAGGACAGCAAAACCGGCAGGAGCTTTGGTGACAGCGCTTGTGCCACATGATGCTGCCTGTAACTGTGAGAGAGAGCGGCAGAGCGCAAAAGCCTCGCACGTTTCCTCGCTCTACGAGCGCTTTCTCTCTCTCTCTCTCTGACACACATACGTACACACAGACTCTCACGCTCACTGTTTCTTTCCGTTCTGCCCCGCCCCCTTCCCGCTCTCGCTCATCACTCTTCTTCAACCCCCCCACCATTCACTGTTCTGTGAGCTGAACCCGAGCGAAACCCCCTGGTCTAAATAGACAGACAAGGCAGATGACTGATTGGAGTGTGTTATTGAATCAGCTGGGTGACAAGTCCATGCTGGGATAATTCTATTCAAAACACTGCCATTATGACACAAAGTACTGAGATAAACACAATTCACCCAGAATTTCTCAAGTTTGGCCCATCAACAGCTCCCAATACGAGAGGTTTCTAAATCAGCGAGGACCGCCCACCAACGCCGCAATCAAAACGCTCAAATTAACTCGCCAAAACCAGAAGGTGTTATTGATTAGGTATTTTAACCCGTGTCGGACCGCCGCAACAGCTGTATAGGAATCAAGCCCCAGAGTGTTGCTAAGCAACCTAAGGATGGATGTCTAAATTAGTCAGTGCAAGTTGCCGGGTTTGTGAATTCTCCCGTTACCCATGTATGTGGGCTGTCCTTTCACACCAGCTATTCACAATTGCCTTTCTCTCTCTTTCTTCTTCTCTCTCTCTTTATCCCCATCTTCCTTTTTCTGGAATGAGATGAAAACAGAGGAATTACACAGGAAAGGAACTCTTGCATTTTAAAATCTGTGTCAGGGTATGATGTCACCATTACATAGATTTGATACACATACGGTTGAAATCACAAGTTTCTGAGATGCTACAAACGTGTTCGTTTTTCACTCTTTATTTTAACTTAACAGAAAATTTAAAGCAGAATTTATCATCAGTATAATTTAAGTAAAAATTTGAATTGAAAAATGGAAAAACGTTTCAAAGGAATAAAATCTGATGTTTTCACAAAGTTAACATATCAGTTACTAACCAGCTTACAACGACTTGCAGTT
>JBAJNP010003653.1:0-38082 GCA_036877545.1 Yasuhikotakia modesta | reverse complement strand
TATCCTTGCATCCCTCATTATTATACCTCAGGATTCTTGTTTGCCTGTAGAAAAGCAGCACAAGGCTAAGACCAAATGGGTATTAAATGGAAGCTACCCTTTCTCTTGCAATCCATTTGCTTGTTTATCACAAGACCAAACTAAAACAGATTTCATGGCCTGTTTTGGTAGCGTATGGATACCTGAAGATCTCAAAGCTTCTCAAACTGGTCAAAATGAAAAATAACACTGACAGAACTTTAATTGTATAGATACTTTCATACAGGGATCGTTGAGAAGGTTTTTATATCTGTAAAATAACCATTTTGCCTGTCTATCCTACTCTATTTTCTATTTGAAGATAATTCATGGATCCCATTCTGTATAACACTGGAGTACAAAGTCTCTTTAATTAGTCCATTAGAAACCTCTGTGAACTTGTGGCTGTGGTGATCCACCAGAAAGCTGAGCAAGACACTTTCCAGTCACCAGAACCCTGATGGGTTCAGGACACCCGCACCTGACTGCACAAGCTTGTGTGTGACTGCATGACTGTGAGTGGGCTTGTTTGTTTTCTTGTCACTGCTGAAGATAACATCACTGTACTGCTCAGATAATTGCTCTTCTGTGAGTTTGAGGGGGGATTAAGATGTTTAATCTTTTAAGACTTATTACTCACTGCAATGTTAATGGGAATTACAGGCAAGAAGCGAGTACAGATGGGAGACTTCAAAGATCAGACGCTACGTGTTGAGTGTAATTTTGGATTGAGACGTGTGTTTGTTTGTGTGCTGTTTTATACTGGTGAGCATGTGCCCATAAGATACCATTGGTGTCTTCTATAACTGCATATATATGCTTAAGAGTATGTATATATCGGAGCTCATTTATAGCTGTAGCAGAGAAAGAGAGAATTACAGTAATAAGGACATAAACAAGCAATATGTCAAAGGTCAAAAGAGGTACATTTGGTATGTAATGAGATATGAAGAAAGTGGCAATATAAATATAATACAGAGATGGAATATAAATTGAGGGCAAACCAGAAGTTTTATCACTTTTTAGTGTGAGGAAAAATATTGTCTTCCATGCATTTATTATTCCATGCAATACAAGCCAATATGGAGTTGGTGGGGAAATGAACAATGTGTTGGGAAAATATAAATGTCATCTGCATAAAATGAAATTAAAGCCATAATGACAAATCATGTGACCTGAGAAATAGATGATGAAGTAAAATAGTGCTGATTTACATAAAGAAAAATCCTCCCTCTCACACGCTTGTTCAATGTTACGTTGTGTGTAAATAATTTTCTATGTCATTTAAAGAGAGTTTGGGGGATGACTAAATTTATTTTGGCCGAGCATTGAGGGGTCTCTGCTTGCACATTTCATCAGCCTGCAGAGTAAGAGCAGACCCACAGAGTATGCAGTGACATCTGCTAACAGCCTCCTTCTTTTCACTGTCTCTCTCTGTGTCCCTCTCTCTACCATGTTTAGCACTATAGAGACTCATCTTGTGCCACAGCTGTTTGTATGAGAGTACAGATCATACAATGAGGCAACATGTTATGTCAACTACTTCTGGGAGGGACGTGTTCCTTACTAACAACTGTTGCTTAACAAAAGTTAAGGTTGTATTTGTGTGACAGAAGTCTTTAGGGAACAGCTGGTTAACCAGTCAATCAGTCTGTGGCCTAGGCTGCTCTAATCAAATGTATTCAGACCCAGATCATTTTAGATGGCATTATATGGTCACCTCATAATTATGGTGTGGCAACAAAAGGGTTGAATCGAAAAAACTTAAATCTTTATTTCCAATTTATTATGGAGTCCAATTTATTTTCTGCACACAGACGTTTGCAGACTCTATTGACCTCTTTAATACTGTTCTCTCTGGCATGCGCCCTGATACTGCAGCTGTAACTCATTCCCACAGTACAAAACAAGTGCCAGAAACCTATCCACATCACTAATGTTACACAAATCCATCCCTGCCACAGACACTGAGAGGATGCTCTGTCCCATCCATTAAATGGATAAGTCACCTGTCCACCTGACTTCATTGCTGGAAAGATAACATTTTGGACAGTCTAAAAAAGTGTGAATGTGCTACAGCTGCAGTGTGACAGACACTTTATAATGGCTTTTGTGCCGCTGTTGAGCTGAAGGGATGATTGTGAGCGGACAATGTGCTAAACGTGGTGTTATGGAGATACAATACATACAAAATGGCTAGCAGTCTAGTGTAAAGTTTGTGATGCAATATAGTTCACTCTGTGGGCATATTGGTAACAATTCTGAGAATAAGTTTCTCAGAATTCATCTACCTGAATGAATTAAAACATGCAAAAACTGCATGTGATTGGCTGCTTAACTGTAGTGCAGGTCTTCCATTCTTGCAGGTGATTGGCTGTTTAAACTGTCAGACAGGATTTTAACCACCCTTCTATATTGAGCAGTATGATAAATTTAATTACAAATGGTCCATTTCATCACTTTATAATGTCTCTAACTTAAATCCATTTTCAGAGGCACAACATTCTATTAATCACAGCAGCTAGTAATAAAATTCAGGACTCATAAATTAAAGTCAATGAGCAGCATAATCATGTGAAGTAAGAGTTGAGATTAGATGCATTTTAACAGCATTCTATCTCTGGGGCTGTACTGAGGGGGAGTATCATTATAGCTTTGTTAATCTGCCTCTTAATAAAGTCTCAGCACTATAAGCTCCTCCCACAACATATGCCATCTGTGCAAATAGTAATAACAGAGTCTTTTAAATGCCCACAGGTGAGAAAAGGGCTGATAATTATTTATTTGTTATGCAACAGGCAAAGAAAAGCGAATCAGTGATAGGCATGAGTTTTGTCTAGCTTTTATATGACTGCATTTATGTGTTAAAATTGCCTTAATTGCACCGTTAGGCAGGTTAGATGCAGTGATATGTGGGTCATGTTTGGTGTTATTGCTTTAGTAAGAGCCATTATGCCAGGGTGATGGGAGATTATGAGATGTTGGATGAATAACTGACTCCACCCACATGGCTGTTGAACCCTTAATGGCAGGGAAAATCTAATAAACAGAACACTTTTAAAAGCTTGCAGCTGATTGGTTGATTGCTCATCTCTGTGCTTATAAGCCTATATAAACAGATTATATAGTCTATTTATAATAGTAAATGATACTGAACATAATACGATTGTCTTTGTATATTTATGTTTTTTTAAATAAAATTAATTAAACAAGAGCCTCATTTTGCTCTAAATTTAATCTCTTTGACGCATTAAATCAGAGTTGGTGCACATCAAATACATTTACAGGCTGCTCTCCTTATTCTTCTGACTATGTATTAATGCAGTATTGAATGTATTGTGTGAATCAACAGGTTAAGAAAATGCATGTTTTGGAATACCTTATTGCCTTATATGCAGTTTGGAATTACACTTATTCCTGCTTGTTTTGTATTTCATTCATGCATTTCTTTGCAAGCTGATTGGCACCATGTAGGCGGTTGTCTCTGGGACCAGTCTCACTTATTTCAAGCCATCTGCTTTGCATTTAAAACAAATGCAGGGAAAGGCAAATTATTTAAACCTTGAAGAATTGTTGAGTTTTGCATGATGAAAGAATTCTACTGCTCTCAAAGATAAAGACAAAACTGGAAAAGCCAGGGTATAAAAATGATCTGACAGACAGCAAAAAGCATGAAGTGCAACTGATGTGATCACAATGAAGAGGTGAGATAATGAAGGACCTCTATATTCTATATTTAGGTTAATGAATAAATAGAGAATTTAACCCTTTTCTTAAGCACCCTTTTCCTAAACCCTTTTCCTAAGCAACAGCATTCTCCACTTATCCTTGGCAAACTCTTTTACCCTGCCTTCAATAGATTAATGTGTGTATGCATATTCTGTCATGGCGATCAATTTGATAAGCAGTTTGGTGTGTATTTGCATCTCTCACTGTGTGTGTCTGTCTGCTGTGCCGTTTGCCTGTACAGACATAAAGCTGTCAGGTACGCGTGTATGAAAGCACAGTCAGCTTTCATTAGCACAGTCTCATTGTTCTGGGAGTGTGTGTGATGGAGCCACCACTGGTAACAGCCACAGCAGCCGCACGCAGATGCTCTGTCCCCCTGGATCGAGTCTGTGGGCAGGACCTGCATACTAATGCCTCTGTTTCAGGCTTGATCAATGAGCGGCGATCAGACACTGCAGGCTACCAATCTCTCTCAGACAGTGCAGAAAAATAGAGGCAACAAATACCTTTAACTGATGTTGGACTGATGATACTGATGTGGGAGCAATAATCACAGAATGGGCCGTTTCAACATCTGATTGAAAATCTCAAATGCGCTTTTCTTAGTATTACAAGGTCATTCCATGTCTGTTGTTTTCGTGCCAAGCCAAGTTTCAATTTGCCTGTAACAAATTAAAACTTTTATAATAAGGATGAATAGTTTGTGCTTGTGTGGTCTCTGAATGCCAACTCCAACTCTCTCTGCTTTGTCTTTCTTTCTTCCCCCTGGGCCTCAGAAGATCTGTGCCCACATTTTGGTGGAAGTTCTCCTGTTGTTAGCCCCCCACAGTGTTGACCCATCTGCCTCGGTCCATGCTTCCCACCCCATAATGTGCCTTGCAGTAACTCGTTCAACAGTGTTTTCTTAGTACCTCTAAACCTTGTGATGCACTCACATATTCTACTCGTTTTATTCCATTACGGTTTGCACAACAGCTGTTAACCTCCTACCTTCTCCATTGAGCTTCAAGCCACAAACTGAATCTGATCTCAATAAATGGCCATTGGTGATATTGTCTGTGCAGATGAGAAGCGTGATGTGGGAGCTCAAGGACAGTTAATGTGTGGGAACAGGAGAGGTGCATTTCCTTTTACTGCCTCTGGGGGCACTACAATACAAATAGTCAAGTTGTATTTCAAAAGTGCCAATATTTAGTATAACAAATGTACGGTTCAGTTTTGTATCACAGAGCTTATGTAGAGCAAAGTCTAAGAGTGATGACCAAGCTAACAATTTTGGGTTGTACAAATGTTTTTTCAATGTAACAAAAATGTTATTTTTAAAGTACTAGGAATGTTCACACACTTTTTTAGACATTGTAGTAAATCTATTGCTTGGTTATTTATTCTATTGCTTGGTTATTAAGAACTTCATTCAAATATTGTCTTTTTAAAGCGCTTCTCTAATTACATTTGATACATGATATAAAAAAGTTACATAAAGTTCAACTACAAAATGTTTTTGATAGCTGTGGGAAAACTTTAAAAAGTATTAAAACATTAAAAAGAACATTGGTCAACATCCTTAGAACGTACCAAAGCCTTAGAACGCTTTACTTCAGCTGTTCTGAAGTAAAGCGTCTCAGCTTTACTTCAGAACAGCGGGGGATCTGAAGTAAAGCTGGGACGCACTCATTATAGATCTTTTTGAGCAGCGAAGGGAACAAACTGCCCGTTTCAGACCGTTGATGACATCATCAGTCATGCTTGTATTCAGAACAACAGAACTCTCACTTGTGAAATACTGCACACACCATTAGCACTAAAAATTTTGAATCTTTCATCACAGAATATCTTCCTAATGCAGTAGACTATGCACTGCATATTCTGACACCTTCTCTTTGGCTGTTTCATCTGTGAGAGAGAGAGAGACATGTTTGTCTTACCCTGCTGCACCCTCATGGGTTATTCATGAGCCTGTGTTGTGCTGGTGGTTAGCTGTGTGGGTTCAGAGCCAACCACGCTGCTGCTTTAAACAATGGCAACGATTTCCCCACGTTTATTTATCAGAGCGATTGCGCCTGGTGCTACGGGTCTCATGTCTACTATTGGTTTTGCCTGCTGTAAAAGGGCTCACCTGGCTTGTCTTAGGAGAGACATGTAACTTCACAGCATGCCCTTCAAAGGCATGTCATAACTACCTAATGAGTCCCCGGATCAGAGTGCTTTGATTCTTCCAACTGGTACATCCAAGGGGCTTGGGGGCGATTTTGGACCCTCTCACTGCCTGAGGCAAAATTAGATCTTATGATAGAGAAAAATGTAATTTACAATTTAATAAACAAAACATTTTAAAGTAAGGTTTTACACAGCAAGGCCTGTAATGGCCTCATTATTTAATAACTCTGTTAATTATTCACTAAGGGACAAGTAACATAATCCAGTGTTAGATTACATTATTTGCCACAACACTGCAGCATGTTTGTTGCAATGCTGAAAGCACCAAACTTAAAGAAATTGATGATTCTTGTTAACAATGCTAATTTTACTGCCCTTGGGGCAAGATAGAACTAATTCAATCATTACAGTTAAGCTAGTTAGCTAGTAGATTGAATGATACAAATTCTACAACTTGGCAGCAAATGTTGAAACTCTGTTTTGCTGCAAATAGCTACAAAAAACAATTATTTTCACAGAGAGAAACAAATAAAGGAAAATAGGAGGAGAGAAGTTAGTATTATTTCTTAGGTTTTTGGCTTGTAGAGCTCTTGTCCAATTGAAATTTACTGTTACCTGCCTTGCAAGCAGCACTGTAGCCAGTTAACGTGCAGGATAATATTCCAAAATAGAGCAAATAATGAAAATTGGGAGCAACACAGAAAATGCATGGCCTGCTTTGAATAACTGTACCACTCATGGACGGAAGACTATTGTGAAAGCAACAGGAAAGCTCTCAACTCATTTAACTCCATAAGGGAAAATTGAATAAATGGCATTTGCATGACATGTTGAAGTAATGTGTTCCTCTTATTAAGGTGGCAGAGGTAAAATATAAACTTCTTAAATATGCATGTGGTGAGTGCTGCTTTATTTCTCACAAAAACTGTTTACTGGCACGCCTCTGAGAATTGGCCTCTTATCTACTTTGTGGAAACATCATGTAAGAATCAGATACACAACACAGTCACATTGCCCAGATTGGAGCTGAATGTTTGATGCATGCTGGGTGTTATCTATAATACATTATACACATACAAACCAGTAGTTGTTAGTAGTTGGCAATGCAACATTTATTTGGCTAACACTGCAGGACTACAGTGTTAAACTGTCTCTTAGAAACAGATTCACTCACTGTTCTGACAGTATAAGGGTTTTATTGGTTTGTGTGTCTGCCTTTTTACCTCACAGAGTTAGCTAGCATATTCTGTATTTTATCAACATTAAAATATATGTATTTCTTGTATGTGTATTATCTAATGACACTTCTGCTAAATTAAAAGAAAATATTCACAGTACAAGTACATTATACACAGATTTTGAGTCCTATAATCTCTTAATTCTTTATTTTTGTTTTAAATTGTTTCTTAAAGAATTATATGGAGATAATTCAATATATTCTGTAGTATTGATGTACCCTAATTCCAATGGTAAGTTATAGTAGTAATTACATCTGCAAGAAGTTTAAGAGACCGATCGAATAAATGTGACACAACAAGCACTCTCAAATTTGCATTCAGAAGCAAATTCTAATCTTCCTAAAGTTAATAGGTCATTTGAATCAGGGTGTAACTGCCAATGTGGTTTAGATGGCTGGCAGGTGACATTTTAATCCACCACATTTCCACTATATCTGGTCTGTTCTCTTATATCCCCACTTAAAAATTCATAGTGGCACCAACAACAATCTTCCTCAAAGCCACACTAGACAGGAGAGGCCATATATGACATTGGAGCTTGACTGCACCTCAGAGGTCCACTGTGTAGTGTGGGACACTCACTGTATCTGCATTGGAAACCTGCATTGGAGGTTTGAGTGGTGTTTAAATACATAGTAATATTGTGTACGTACTCACAGAGGGGTGTAAAGTAGAAAGATGCTACTTTGAGGATTCAAGAAATTAGTATTTAGGTCTAAAATTAAAATTTAGCTTTTCTGTTATTATGGATCTGTTTGCTGGAAGAGGTTTGATAATGCATCACATTTTTTAGGCTGGAGAAACATTTTAAGATTGGCTTTATCCTAATTAGGACATGGACTGATATTATACGAATGTCATTGCTTTTGTTTGTTTGTTTTACTTGTACAATGTTTTGAAGAACAGGGCACTACTGTATGTATTTCTGTATGTATGTATACTGTAAAAATTCTGTTTGTGTTTGTTTACCATTATTGATGTTTTTTAAAACCTGGATCACTATTCTACTCATGTTTGTCACAAAACAGTTTTCTGACAAACAGATACTGACAATTATCAGAATTTAAACAGTTATTGGAATTCATTTACTTACATGCAACTGACAAAGTTAAATTCAGACTGTATCAATCAGCCTATGTGATACACTCACTAATGGTCCTTTGGCATGTATAAAATTTTTGTATACCTATAGGAGCTTTCTTCTCTCAATGTTAGATATTTAGAGTCCCTCTAAGGGATTGCAGTGTGGCAGGTTGTATAAATTGGCACACAAACAAAACACAGCAAAGCGACCATGATCACATGGGTCATTTAAAATGGAGGGAAGCTGTCACCATTTTCTGTCATATAGCAGTATAACAGCCAAACTAATTAGGTCCAATCCCACAGTGTGCAGCTGAGATAACAGGCCTGGGTCATATCTTTTGGGGGAGGCAAGGTTTGCTGGTTTTTGTGTGACGGCTTTATTGTGTTGTTGCATTACACTAATACTCTATATTCCTAAGCCAATATTTAAAGGTGTATTCAGTATTTTATTTTGGTTATGTTATACAGGCCAATATTGTTAGTTTTGGATTCAGCCACAGAAGCCATTGTAAAAATCCAGATTTTGCACTTTGTATTTAGTGTTTAGTTGTCAGATGAGTTTATAAAGCAGTTTTTCAGATAGTCAAGGCAAATTAAAGTTGATTTATAGCTTTTATTAGGCTACTGAAATTACTTATGAATGTGAATGTACATAATTTTAAACAAGTGAAATATTCTTTATTTTTGCATGTGTAAACTTTTCTAATGAGGAAAATTAACTGTATGAACCTATTACTTCTTCTACATCTTTTGATTACTGAGTAATGTAAGAGATTTGTTCACTATGAGCGATTGACCAGTGCACCATGTGACCTGCCTTTCCAACAGGGTCTTGCTTCTGAACGTTATGCTAGGCCATCTTTAGTCTTCCTGTTGTGGGTTCTGCTCGCTGGTCTGTCAACATGTTCCTCCCTGTTGCCACCAATGAATCACATTAGGAGGATAATGAACCGATTAATGACCTTGTGTTGATTTATCAGACGCTCTGGTGAAGGCAATTTAAAATATAACATTATAAATCACCAAGCCGCCGGTCGGCATGTTTCACTAAGCCTTATACAGTGCATGTGGCCTCTCAATGGAGCAGAATGGATGACTGGCTATTGCAGTCTGTTGTGGCTTGTATGTGGTATATGGTTTGATGTCTAATGAGTAGCAGGGGCTTTGGGTATATCTGAATTTAATGCTGGCAACTACTGGAAACAAGGGTATAGATTTCATTATTCATGTTTGTGTGTGTGTGCTTGTGTGTTTACCTATTCCTTTCTTGCAGTGACAGGAACAAAATATTTTTATATACACAAATTAATTATACGCTACAAAAAAGAAAATTATTCCTTTGTCTAATGTTATTAATGCAATGTTCATAGATTTTAAACAAACATACACTTAATTCCAAATCATTAAAATTATGTTTTTGCCTTTGATCATATTCATTAGGTTCAGTCGCCATAATTTGTTTGTTCCATGCAATAAACAATCCACACAACTTGTGACATCATGTGACATCATCACCACATGCACCGCTTTACTATTGTTTGGCATGTTCTATTCTAAGGCGAATTTGATTCCTGACAATGGAAAGATTGACCCGGAAAATACATTACCTTGTGCTAATACTTCAAATCAATTTATTTTGTTTTTGTGAATGTGAAATCTATTCTCTCATTTTCTGCCTCACTAAGTCATGGATTTATGAGCTCACTGACAATGCTGTGTCATTGACTTTTAATAATCAGGGGATGCAATGCTATTAAGCCTTTCAAAATGATTCATTTTCAGGTTCACAGTCGAGTCATGAGGTCTTTTCAAACTGAACTTGGGGAAAAAAAGGATTTGCTTGTAATCCCCAGGGTGTTACACACAGAAAACTGTTGTTTACACAAAACATCCATGATGTTGCTTGTGAATCCATTAGGGAAATAAAATAGTGTTCAATCTGTTTTTCAGCTTTTCAACTTTTATCCTCATTTTTTGATGCCTGAGTTTCAATGAGTTGTAATTCTGTTCTGAGTTTAGACTGACTTTAGACATTGCTTGCTACACTTTTAAACAATGTAAATATTCCCAGCTCAGCACTCAGTGGATCAAATACAAGTTTTGTTCTTCCTCAGAGATACTTTTATGATATGATGTACGTTTACTGCATGGAAAATGAGAATAGTTCTTTTTGCCAGTGTCACTGAAACTGTCAAATTTGTGCGGAAAGAAAGAACATCATTTTGTGTGTTTTTGGTGTGTGTGACATATAATACATTTCATGTAATAACATTAACAATGGCTCTTCTTCTCTCCCTGTTAATTCATGCCTAAAAAGACAAACAGGGAGAGGCAGACATTAACACAAACAAAGAAAAACAAAACTAAATATTTTGCGTAAACAACAGCTACATGGATGCTGAGGCAGCCAAGACCAGGGACTGCTGTAGAATCTGCCTAAAATTCAAGATGGAAAAGAACCTTTTGGATAATACAGATAAACCTTTAATTAACAACAGCAAAAAAACTGACTGTTATTTCTGCTACTCACAACTTATAGCTGTGTTTAGTTTGACATTGTACATTACATAAATGCCTAATTGCTTGTCATTTGTGTCATAGCAGCAATCCTCTTTCTGTACAGCATGAAATAAATACAGTGCTTTGCTTTCAGGCTAAAGAGCTAAACTAATCTTAGACCACAACAGCTCAGATCAGTTCTAACCTGAATACAGGAACACACATATATTGCTTCTAAAAAGGAGCAATTATGCATTACATATTTATCTCAGTTCCATGTGCATCCATGTTGTGAGACTTGACAGGGTCAATTTATTTTGTCCTTGGATAGTTTACAAAGTTTACAAAGATTTACAAAGTTCACAAATTGTTGTGAAATGTGATTTTAATTTCTAATATTCTGAAGACATTTAGACATTTTATTTCAGTCTGTTTGTAATGATTTTCTCTAATTCCCTAAAGGCCTCTAATAAAAAAAAGCATTTCATTATAAGACAAAATTACTCCTCAACTGCTAAACAGGAGAAATGGCCCCTTTCTAGTGAATTATCACACCAGTCAAATTTCTGTGGCCTGGCACTATAGAAATTACCCAGAGCATGTAGACTGTAAAACTTTTGACTACTGATTGATGTTCTACTTATAAAGGACTGTAACCCGTTTGACTTTCATTATAAATTATTTTAAGTGCAGAAATTCTATGGCAGATTTTACTGGATTGGGAAGTGAGAACTGCTACAATAGACCATTTATATGATCTCTACTCATCTGTATTCTAGCCATTGGATAAAAACTTCAGATTTATATGTTGTCAGTTTCTTTTTGGTGTCAGTCTTTCTCTTAATGCAAAACCTTCTAGTGCTTAGGTCTCAAGAAAAAATGAATGATTTGGGGTGTAGTTCAGCTGGTAGTTTAGTTAAAGTTTAGTTTAATTTTACTTATTAATTTAGTTTAATTTTACAAAACCAATTTTTGTATTTTTGTCATTTTGATAGGACTACTACCATGATAATGAAATATTTTACAACCTCTTTTGTTTATGAAACATAGTCAGCAATGTCCTGATTAAGTGTTTTACTGAGAGAAAACATTAGTGCTTTCCTCTGCAGATTTACTTGTATAGATTTTTTCCCCAAATCTTTGTATAGCACAGATATACAGCTATGTATTAATCATAACATTATGTGACAGAATTGATGAAATTGAGGAGTAACTGTTTACCATGTTGACTTATGTTCCAGTTGTGATATATTATTCCATTTACTGTTTCTATGGATCCCTGCTAATCGATATAAAACAAACAAATTCTTCTATCCAGTTAAAATCAGTAATGCTTTAACTGTATTAGCACAGAAATGTCACTATATTAGTGGGAATTTCATTCTACATTAGTGAAATATTTCATGTGACAAATATGCCTGAACCTTTTTAATACGGTATTTTTGAGACGTACCCTTCATAATTAAAGCTATAATTTAGAGATAAAAAGAGAAGTAGTGGCTGGCCTGAACATGAGAGGACAATTGAATAAGAAGTGTGTGAGATGCCTAGAGAATTCCTAGTGCTGTCCCTCTGTCCCTCACTGTCCCTCACATCTGTATCTAAAAAACTCCTCATATCTAAAATATCTAAAAAAACAAAGGAGCACAAACGAAACTTTTTGCAAATGCTGTTGACCAAATAATTCACGTTACACACCTTTTACAATGTTGTCATTTACAGTATGAACATTTGAAGTGAAGTGAAAGTGAAGTGTTTGTCAGTTACGGTTGCCCATAACCGAAATGTGACCTCTGCATTTAACCCAGGAGTGAACACACACTGCAAGTCATGAACACACACACACCCGGAGCAGTGGGCAGCTATCCCTGCAGCACCCGGGGAGCAATCGGGGTTAGGTTTGCTCAAGGGCACTTCAGTTGCTATCTGCCGGTGCTGGAATCGAACCAGCAACCTACTGATTACAAGCCCGAGCCCCAACAAAATTATTTCAATGGGCAGTAAATTACAGTGTTTTTTACAGACATTTAGCAAAGTCCTTTTGTTTCTCCAAGTGGCTTTCAGACACTTGTTGACTTTGTAAATGACTACAGAAGATAACAGGGCATGATACACCTGTTAAGTGCTTCCAAACACGTACTCAGAAACACACACCCCTCTGTTGCTAGGAAACGTGTAACAGATGTACATAAACATGAACATTTGGAAGCTGGTTGCCGTAATTGTTGCGATTCCAAGTTCTGAGTCACAGATGTATGAGCTAAGTGCTTTGGAATCAGTCTTGGATGGCCACATATGGTCAGTATGGCCTCTCCAGACTAAATGTTTGAAGCTAAAATTGCACTTGAATCGATCAATATTGTCTTTTATTTATCTACTATGAAAGACATGCTAATCACCCTTGGAAATCTACCTGAGCCACAGCTTTAAAACGTTATGTATTAATCATCAGTATTATGAGGCAACAACTGGAAATAGCAGAACTTGTCAGCCACAGGCAATTGGATTATGTGGGTCACATTCTTTTTTAGTTTCAAAAGGAGGCCTGACAAAAACGAACCACTCTGTTATAGGATTACATTGACATAGTGGGTTTAGCACATTTAATGCTACTGTGCACGCTACATATGAGTCAGTGTCTGGGCACTGAGAGATGAGCGTCCCCCGTCACACTCCTGATGAGATAAAAGAGCAGACTCTAAAAACAGCTGTAATCCCTGTTTATCTTTCCAGTGTGAACTCAAGGAAGTTCAGTTCAAACTGGCTTTTTTATTCCAACTTCATTTCCAGTCAGAATTCCTGTCACTCAGCCCAGAATTCGTGTCACTGAGCCTAAAGCACATATATATTCAATGTATCAATATATATCTCCCTCAAAAAGTGAGAATCCTTTATGCATACAGGCCAAAACTGAATTCTTTGAAGATAAAGATTTATTGAACTACATATAAACTACATATAACCATTCCAATAAGTACACCATTGTAGCGCTTTATTGTAGTACTGCAGAAATAAATGTTCATAGTTCTTTACATAAAAAATTTCCATCTAGATGACAATTCATACAAAATAGTTAATCTGAAGACAAATGCAAGTAAAAAAATTAGTAAAAAAAAGAAGAGTAAATCAGGCTGAGGGCAGGAGAGCTTTTAGCCATCAAATCACTAACAATCAGCTTTTTAAAGCAGAGGGACTCTACATTACTACTAATAACTGTATATTAGGTTATTTAACCAAACATCCATAATATTACTACAAATAAAGACGTCATGCAATTCAGCGAGAAGCATGTGCCCACCTACTGCTCTAATCTACTCACATACTGCTCTTAGAAAAACCCTGCTCTATTCTACATGATGCTAGATGCACTTTCATAAGTGGTGCCATATTGAGATCACATGACCAGAGGCTTCATTTATAAAATGTTGCTTTGATACAGTTCTATATTTCATCAAAGATCATTTCATGTGGAACATGTGTCCTTCAGATGTCCTTCTTCATAGTAGTATTATTGCTGTTTAGATTTCTTCATAACTGTAAGAACATGGGAAGGACATGTTTTGAAGATGTTTCGCTCTTTTCAGGCTCTTTGGCACACGCACACACACGTGCACCTTTGTGAGCTTGTGGTTTAACCATCTGTGAAATTCTTACCTGCATGAAGTTTCTAATAATCGCTGTATTCCCAGAGTGAATGCTGCAGGTTTTTCAGGAAGTGTTTTCAAAACCCTTTTTATTATGAAATTAAATTTAGTGTCTGACAAAATTTAACTTGATGGCATGGTGAATGAAGGAATATGTGATGAAGTGCTATTGGATATAATGTGCGCTAGATTCAATGTAGCTGTAAAAAAGTAAATATCTTTTAGAGCTGTGTCTGAGTTCTTATTTTTGCTTATAAGCAACAAATTTAAGCAACATTTTATGTGATGCAGCTTTAATTGCCTTTCATACACTGTGTATTGGTACATTTGTCTTGTATAGTAAGAAACTCTCCTTTAAAAGGGTTTTTCGCTATGAACTCTGGGTATTAATGGCCTCATCTACACAGTTCAAACAGCTGGCCAATAATATTGTAGATTACAATACAAAGCAGCTGCCAACAGTCTAAAGGACTGATTTTTAAACACATTAAAGACATAGAGAGTTGAGGGCAAATGATGTGAGATGAACATTCTTTCCTGTGTGGTTTCCAAATCTCTTTTACACCAGTGGCTGCAAAGAGGGTGTGATGAAAGTCTTAGAAATAGATGGGCTATAATGTGAAAATATATACAAGTATCTCTGAGTGGAATCCATTTACCATACATCAAAGTAGAAACAGGGCCTTTGGCCTGCAGATTTCAATGCATTTTTCTAAATGCCACTGGAGTATGAAGGACCAGCAACCATTTTCACCCAAGTATGAGAACCTATGGCATCTGATGTCTCTTGCTTTTTGTTAGCTTATGCATTCAAACTGATCTGCTTTAAAGATGTTTTCACAGAATGGATTTTTAAATGCATGTCCTTATGTGGCCAATGGGCTGAGCAGGAAAAACAAGAGGTTAGGAGATTTAGTTTTTCCTTGTTGGGAATTGCTGCCGGAATCCATGAAGAATGTCAAAAATGTGTCAGATAAAAAAGGTGAAGAGAGAAGACACTGTTAGTAAATCTCTCAAATGTCAAACCTGTAATTTGAAAGATGGAAGTATTTGGTCATGTCTGCCCTTAGAAACCTTCCCATCATGAAATTGCCTCAGAGTTTGCTGAGCCCTGAACAGAAATTGCTTTCTGCCTACAGGAAGATAGTGTCACTGCAGGGGAACGCAGGGATTGGTGAGGAACAGACTTGGACAACAAAGTCTGTTTGTCCTTCTGCCATTTAGATCTTAGAATTGCAGCAACTGAAAATCAAAGTTTATGTGCATATTTATAAATAGAGTTGAAATTATTGGTTCTGTAAGTAATTACAAGGTTTAAGTAACTACAAACAGTTCAGATGTTTTACAGAAGTCCAGCAGTTGACAGTGCTCCATATCTGTTCCATATTTATATTTGTTTATAAATATGGAACAGCTGTCCTCTCATTGGACAGGATGAGTACCACTGAATAGATGCCCATATGATTTATTATAGGGTTTGTTTAAATTCCTAACCCTATCTATAGGCAATAGCAATGGCGATTTTTGCACATAAAGAAACACACTGTCTCTGACAGCCAAACCCTCCACATTTAATTATATATGCTGCTGGTTATGCAAAACTAAACTTCCCAGACAGTATATCTGAGCAATTACTCATGCAATAGTGCTTGTTTGCTTTGAATAAAGTCTTTGTTTTGAGTCTGTTGGTGCACCAATTGATCATGCATTACTCTCACCTCAGGCTTGGATTCATCCTCAAAACAGTGTCACTTTCAATGCGATACCGTTTCATCAAATGCATTTTCTGATGCATTCCACATAACAGATGCAGCCTTTTGTGTTTGGATGTCAAATGCTCAAGTGTTTAACACACAGAGACAATGTGTCGCATCTCCTGCTTTTCCACCTCACAGGCATTATTACACGGTCCATCTTTAATGTAAATGTTTCATTTCCTTTTAAAATGAGACTAATGCGATCTGCTTCCTGCAGACCTCAAGGTGAATCATGCAGCTGTGCTGGCTTTCATGCAATATATTTCAAACTAACAGCTGCATGGCTCCATTCACATGCTGTTCTCAGTGTTGCATCTCTGTTGTTTTGATATGTGCTGCATTGTAAGTATACTTTTTGTTTAATAGGAGCAAGGCAAGGGAAATTACTCTTAGTAATTTAGTGTTCTTTTAGTTTTAGGACTTCTAAGCTTGTCTAAAATGTATCTTCCTGTTGGTTTGTAATTATAAATAGAGAATCATAAAATATAAGTTTCACAGTTTTAAACTATTCATTTATTTAAACCATTTAAGAGTAAAATCTGTAAATCAGTTGCATATTACTTTTATTTATTTATCTCTTTGCACTTGAGTTTTGCTGAACTATTCCTGTCCTGCTGCTATCTGCTTTCATCCAGATTATAATCATAAGTGTTTATCAGGAGCCCAGGAAACAGATTTCAGCACTAGCACAGATTGCAAGGACCAATGACCTGTTTGTTTAGGGCAGATAAACAGAGAAATTTCACAGCTTGCTGCTTTGGAGTAAGTGGTTGAGAAATGTGTTATATCTGTTTGGTCTCAGTATTGCCTAGGTTTGATTACTAAGAAGGAGTGTGGGTTGATGTTGAAACATATTGCTGCTACATAATGTTCAGACACACACACACTTGGTTTATTTTAATAGAGACATACGGATTACTCGACATGATACACTAGATATGAAATTACCCTAATTAAAAATTGAGGAAAATTGTGCATATTTAAAATGAAAAAACATTTACTTAGATAAACAGACACACAGACACGCACACACACACACACACACACACCTGTTGGCTCATTGGTGTTTAATAATTAATGGACACAACAAACACTGTCAAGACCTTGTGAATTAACTTGTCAGAATCTGATAAAAACAGCTGAAATTGACATATATATAAATGGTGATAAAATCATATATCATCTGTCAGAATGCATCAACAAATGCCACATACATACAATTATCCCCTTTTGCTTCAGTGTTGGCTATAAAACGGTTTATATACTACTTAAACAGCTGCTTTTGTCTAATTCACAGATTTCCATCCACAAATCAATTTAGTCATCAGCAATTCCAAGCAAGCAGATAAAAGATATGAAAGACTTGACAAGCAACAATAAAATTGTTTGCTGAGTTTATTGGCAGCATAAACTTTTAGGAGAGAAAAACGCAGTGGCATTTACATCCATTTACATTATAATGTACAGTTTCTCTAAGAAATGTCTGTTAATGTTCTCTGTTATTGGCTTGTTACAAAGTTAAATTGTTGCAAGTTTTACAAACTACATTTTACATCTCACAAAGGAAGTCTTAGCAATATTTTTGTTTATGTTGTTGTAAGAGATGACTGCTGTACTTTGAAAGTATATCTGTAATCGTTTAAGCATTTAACAATTATGAAACTGACAGGAAAAGCTTGATGTTGAATTAAACTGCAGTTGTTGTTTCTCAGGTATCTCTCGGCTAGTATGAACATTTATTTAATGAATAATGACACAAAACCATTTAGTTAGACAATTATTTAAAGTGGAAACTGAATAAATACATTGTTTCTTACTGCTTAAGTGACAGCATTCAGTGTGAGGAAATAAGTTAAAGTTTTGTTGAGCATTGGTGAGGTGTGAATAATCAGAAATTGCTAACCTACGGCAGAGAACAGTGTGATGGGTTGAGTTAATCTATCAGATGTACTTTAATCACTTCACTGCTGTTTTTATAATGAGAGTCCATTAAGTTGTCACCCATTGATGACATGTACGACCCTGGAGGAGGAAAATGGATTAAACTCCATTGACATCCCACGCCCTCATCCTCTCACCTTCTGTCATTCTGTCAGTATTAACTTACAGAGAGAGAAGATAGAGCACAGGTGTCTTTAAGCTGGGAAAAGATGCCTGGTGTGAGGACGCAGCGATTGCTATTCACTGTGTTGTCAAATACAACATTGTCTTCCATTGTCTTTCTGACTTATGTGTGGCTTAAATGTCACTTATAACAATGCTGCTCTTAGCTAATTAACAATGAAACAATGAATGTGATATTCACCTTGACTTACAAATTCATCAAGCAGGCATTATTCCCATTTTGCCTTTGGTTCATCGATAATGAACTTTTTAAACGTTTGATGGTAGAACGATTGGTTGAAAATGTTGCTGTTGTGACACGTGGGCTTGTAAACTTCAAGAAATCGGTTTGTTTTAATTGGTTTAAAGAATTATGATTTTATATTTCCTTCAAACTAAAAGTAACATGTCAATAGGTAGAAAATAATGACCGAAAGGTTTCAAAAATATCCAAAACTTTCATCGTCTTATTAAGATGTTTGGTAAGCTTTTATGAAGTATGGTTTCAATGAATTGTTTATTGACTTTGCAACATTCCCCATAAAATATTGTCTGTTCGCTATAAAGTCCAGTCTGTCCATTTGGATAATGAGAAAGAGGAGGCAGTTAATCTGAATCATAAATGTAGATCATAATTTGGCATAGCCATCGAGAGGTCCTGCCATTTGGTTGAAGTTTCTAAAATAGTGGCAGAAATGTTGTCAGAAGAGCATAAGGGCAGTTTGTACCAGTGCAGTTGCTCTGGCGTGTGCAGATAGTCAGATACGGGCATTTAGCAGCACAAAGGTTGTAAGTTTGATTGATAAGAAATACATTGAATTCAGTGAATATACTGCTAATACCCACCAAAAGTATAAATCTAAGTGTGTAGCCCTTTAAACCGCAGCTGTAACATGATCTCTTCAACAGTGGCATTCTGGTCCACAGCATCACCACACATCTGCCATCACTCATCCAGGATATCTTGTTCAATAGCAAATGATGGTTTTAAATGAACTCAATTGTTTTTGACAGGTCATTACTACACGTTATCACATTTACCCCCCACCACCTGTTCTTAAAAGAGGTGAATTACTTAAAGCCAATTATAAAATACTTTTCAGAGGCAGTCATTACATCAGTGGGATTAGACTGGTCAAAGTTCCCTTTATATAATAGTTCATATAAATCCTCTTATCAGTGTTTCATATGCTTCACTGACTGTACTCTTGCGTTTAATTGGTTATTAATGATCCTGTTTATCATTAAAGCATATACTGCTTACAAGAATGACACTTAGATGCTTCCCAATATTAGGAGTTGTATGTAGTTTAATGTGCATAGGTGAGATATTTGCTGAGGGAAGCAGTATTAGCTGTAATTAATGATATAGCAGCATTGAAAGCATTACCTTTTATGATTAAGGGCCTTTTATGATTAAGAGCCATGGGATATCAAACCCCATGTCTAGTTGTGGTATGATTTAAAACACCATATTTTTATTAGGCTTATCCGATTTTGTGTATGTTCATATTTTGCTGTGGCTTTATGGACTTCTGAAGGATTATGATATTAATCCAGAGTTTGTGGGTATTTTAGTTCAGACATCTGACTACTTTTGAAGAAAAATGACTTGTCAAATATTCCTGCTGTCCTCCATTTTACACATGTTTACAATTTATATCTGTCTGATCCCAAAATGATAATTGATGCATATGCTTTATACAATGACATTTGTTGGCTATATATCAGTTTGACTATTGAGTTAATTGACAACAGTTTATGATTATTAAAGAACTGAGCGGAGATTGACTGGAGAGAATTCCAATGCTTAAATGGAACAATTTAAACCGTACATTTTTGCTAGAACAATGTTTTTTCTCCCTGACCTTTTTGCCATAACTCTATCAACGCCCTGAGCACTTAGCCTGCGGTTTACAACATTATTCAGAATTCTCCATTTCCCTTGCTGTCGGTGTCTAAACCATGTGCTTCACATTAGGTGACTGCTTAGACAGAGAAAGTAATGAATTGTTGAACTGTGTAATTGCCTCATGCACAATACAGGTCACTTTAATTAGCAACCCCTGAGATATGTGTGGTGGTATGATGGCTGAGAGCGGTTGTTGAATGCACCAAGATATAATTTATGAGATAATGTGGCACAATCTTCTCTTTATGGTCCTTTGGACTGCAGGTTTTGACTTGACTTCATTACTGGGCCGCTGCCTCTTTTATGTGCATTTAGTTTAATGCAAATGACCTCCTCAAATGACCACATTAGAGATTTTTCAATTCTGTTTGGTAAATGATTAGTATAAATAGACAAGCCCATATTTAAATTTTAATGACACGCATAGTCTCGAGGTTCAGTGGCATGTTGTTAGCAATCCGACATTGTTGCAAAGATTTCTTCAAAATGACCCGGTAATTACGCTCTGTGAAATGTCCAAACAATTACTGTTTAGCTGCTTATCTGACAGACGTAGCAGAGGCTACTGTCTGCTTCCATAAAGTAATCTGTATACATTTAAAAATTAAACTCAGCGGGTGCCAATGATAATTTGTTGCATTATTACAACACTTAAACTAGGTTACAGACCCAGTTTGTTTGCAGTCCATGAATTCTTAGACTTAAACTGAGACACCCAGCACCTTCATTCTTATATTATGTGCATTTGTGGCATGAGAACTGAGATTTGTGGCACTGGGAATTGTTATTTTCAGTCATTTACACAAAGAATTGTTTTTGCGTCTGAGAGAATCTATAAGCATCTCTTGACACGTAACACTTACTAGATAGTATAAGATGTTATGTCTTATATTACCACAAAAGGAGAAAATGTTCAGTTTTAAAGGGATAAACAGTAAAACGGCTGTTCCAGAAACCATCAAAACATTGCTTAGCAAATGTGCATTGCTAGGTTCCCTCTCACTGACGCTAAGGCCTGTCATTACCACAAGCTGGCCTATAGAGTTGATTTATAACTGAATCTGTTTAGTTTCTGCTATGCGTTTTTCTTCTGCCAGTATAACAACAACAACAACCTTTATGCAATTGGTTTGAAATGAGCAATGAAACTGAGAAAACAATGCTAGCTAGCAGGTGTTTTATTAACTAGTATATATGAAAGAAATGCAACTTTGTGCATTAATACAATACATAAATGTTGGGTAACTGAACACACTGTTGCTGTCTGGCACTACAGTGCTGTTATCTAACAAATTGTTGGCTTATAGTATTAGCAGGAGAGACCACAGTTCTGCACATCTTTAAAATTAGTTGAACAATTGTGTCGCACTGATATAGTAAGTTGGTAAGTTTTAGAAAATGTGCATTTAGTTTTGTTCTGTTCTGAGTGCACTTATTTTCAGAATCTTAAATTTCAGAATACATATTTAAAATACAGAACATTTTTCTAGAACAATAACAGTGCGCAAAAGTTTCAGACATCACATAAATTGCCTTGATACAGTCATGCTTTGAACCAACCATTTACTGTATATGCATGTTACCTTCTAACCCTAACCTGTTATGACAGGAAGCTTTAATGGTGGTCTTTTCCAGATGTCTGTATGAACAGTCAGGGTCATAACTGTAGGTCATTAGAGATGACATGACCATTGAGTCTCTTGCAATCTGTTCTCAGTTGGAGTCACATGAATGCACATGACAAACATACAGAGAGAAACATAAATGACAGATGAATGTTTGGGCAGTTTGGATACAGTTTAATCAACAAGCAGTTTCCAGGTCAGTGGAGACTGTGGCTTCTAGTGATAGTCTTTTCCATCCTAAAATAAAACAATCAATAAAAACTGAGTCACAGATTAAAATGTGAAGAAAAATTATAGAACCATGCAAACAAATGACAGTCATCTCTAAACTGACCTACAACAGTTCTTTCCTCATTTTTCTACTGACCCTTGTAATGTCCTAGTGTTAAAATTACATTGCTTATACACTGTGATCCATGTATGTCAACACATACTTAAGCTGTGTATTCTAATGTGTCTGTATTCTAACTGCAGCATGTAAGTTTGGAACGAGACATTGTTGCCTTGGAAGTAATTGGAAATTATTTCAATAAAGCAACAAAGAGTTTCTAAGATGACAACAAATGAAACTACATGTCTTTGGTACATACATTTAATGCATTTATTTATTGTTTGTTTGTAATATATGTAATGTTTTAGACATAGCCATGTAAGCCTGATTAAAAACCTAATATTGTAATGTGAACTTTACAATGTAATTCTACAAAGGACTACAAAAGGGTTTGTTTTTCTGTCCTAGAACACAGAAGGCTCTTTGATGATGTATGTTCTATTGGACTTCTCTTTGACATTACTTTTAATAAACAGAAGCAATAAAAGACAAAAAAGAAGAACTATTGTAGAATATTACCATGAAAACAGAGCTGTTGCAGCAATTGGTCAGCTTGTTCCATTTACCAGTTGAAAAAAACAAACAAATAAAAAGGCCTGAATTACGTAATGGCACATTTCTGTCACAACAGGCATTAAAATACTTTAAAACATTTAGTACAGTAAACTCAGGGTTGTTTTCTGTCTTTGGATTAATGGTGTTTTGCTCAATATTATGTGGCCCAAAATCCAATAATGAAAATGTGTCGCCTTCAGGATGTTTAACTTGTTTTTATCGTGTCCGTTCCTCAGAAATGCACCTTTATCGAGTCCCTAATCTAGTTTGCTTGGCAGGTTTACCACTGATCACAAAGGTCATTATTTCTGTCTGATTTTCCTTTTTTAAAACTACTTCAGTTCCTGGGTCTTTCCCTCCCCACTATTAAAATACAAACTAATTGTGTGTTTTTTTTCGAAGAACTGTGTGGGTGACATTCCTGACTGTCTGAAATATATAAATCAAGATGGCAGAATTTTCTTTTTTTTGGGCCTGTGGATTGTTCCATTTGAAAATGTGGACTCGTGATTGGCATTGTAATGCCTGTATTATTAGTGTGTTTTCCAAACACAACCGGCTGTATGTTTTTCTACATAACACAATCACTCTATTGTATTTGTTTACTTTGTATCTTTTTATATTAGATATATTATATTATTACCAGTTTTCACCTCCATGCTTAACAAATTGCTTTGAATCAATATACTATTATAATAAAAACCTACTATAGAACGTCTGTGTCATAATGACATTCCTGTAGCAATAGTCATATGTCAGACTTCTTAATAGTCTGAGAATGCCTTTGCGGTGCAAGCGACTTTTTAATAATCTCCTCCATCAGAACAGAAACAAGTACCTGGTTTTAAAACATCCACACATACTCGCATATCCAACTTTGCATTTCTAAAGACTTCTAGCCATGTTCTGCAAAGAGGCAACTAGGGTGTGCTCAGAAATTGCTGATACTCCTTAGTGACCCACAAATACACAGATTAACAGAGGATTGAAAACTGAATAAAATACTAGTTGCAAAGACACTACAATCTTGTCCATTATCTTGAGAGTTCTTGAGAGTAATTAACCAGAGCTCTATAAATTCCCCCCCACCCCACTTGTTGATCCTCAACAATATGCCTTTGAACACGTTTTTAAATGCACTGTAGCCTGAGGTAACATATAGAGGCAGTGTGTTCTTTTAATCAATTTTCTGTTTGATATTTGCCCCATTAGGGAGAAGAGGACAAACACACTTTGCAGAGTTACAATCTTGCAGAATAACCTTAAGATGCGTCACCAAAACAGAAAAATTCAGCCAAAGGGAGCACAGAGGAGCACACAGGTCTTATTGTGTTGGGAACTGAAGGCATTGGTTATCAGGGCAGACATTCCTTAACTAAAGCTGAGAGAAGAGGGGCTTGTTGTGGCAGTGAGGTCATCCTGTAGATAGGTTTGTAATACTCAAGAGAGAAGCTAGTGTGTGTGTGTGTGTGTGTGTGTGTGTGTGTGTGTGTGTATGAAGGGGCCGTGAAGCAGATAAGTAGTGCTGCATCATTTCATGTAGTCAATTCATTTTTATTTGTTTTTTAACCATCTTTGAAAGGTATGAGATGAGAACCATGTTGATGGCCCCTGAAACGCTGGGAACTGTGGGTATAGAAAGATTTATTCCACTTCCATCATTTCCAGGAAAATAACTTTAGTCCCTTGATGCTGCTTCTGTTTGTCTTTTTCTCTCTACCTGTGTTTGAAACAATTTGCTGAGACACTGGAGAAAATCTCCCATCTTGTTAACTGAGGTTCTATATGGATGGCATCTGAGGATGGTATCTGGATAGAATCTGAGGTTCTATAAATTAATTAACTGCAATTATAATGGACGTAACTCATCTGTGGCTTGTTTATCCATGTTGTCAATTAACATGGATCCTCCAACAATTAGAAACAGTAAAACCCCAGAAGGTTTAAAATGACCACAATGTGCCTTCAAAAGCAACCTTCTAAAATAAAACCCATTACTGCAGTTCTTCAGTGTTCCAGCCATGTGGAATCAAATGGTATTTTTGTACCCCAGCCTAACATGCTGTAAGAACATGACATTTGTTTAAGCTGCGGTTGCAAAGATGAAGCCAGTCAACTGAAAATTGTGCTTGTTCATGTTTTTTCTCTCACAGAAGAAACTTTAGTTGTGTCCACAGTAGTTGTTGCTGTCTTCAACCCACCTTCTAAACTTCTCACAACTTCTAAAACAGGAGTACATAAAAGCAGCTTTCAAACCATTTAGACTGTTATAGAGTAGATGATGAAAACATTATTAGTTTTCAATCTCAGGTCATTAAAAACAGGCGCTAACATTACTGTTATATAAATATGGTTTTGGGTTGCTCTTAAACTGTTGTGTAAAATTCTTTATATTTCTTGGCATACAATATTGCTCTTTATTGTGCTTAAACAAACGCATCACCAAATGGCTGTATGTGTTCACTTCTGTCCATACAATACTTTGTGCAGCACACGCACACACTCACTAATCTTTGATTGTTTGGTTTTGTGCTCCAGCTTTTTCAACTTAGAAAAAGTTCAGCAAAAATGATTTCATGTCATTTTCCACAGTTAGTGGGACTTGCCAGTCAAGCTCACATCTGATATTAATTCAGATATTCATCTCTGAACAGTGATGAGGAACCACTGATTCTGACAGAACAAGCAATAAAAGGAATGCTGGAAACATTTAGGGAACATTGGACTGTAAACTAAAACTGTAATTGTAGTTCGGAAAGCTGTCATGACAGCTTTGTATTTCTGATTCCTGAAATGCTTTGTATTTCTGATTCCTGAAATGCTTTGTATTTATTGATTCATTGGATTAATAAATGCCAATTAAATCCACAACTGTGTTTTGCATCTGAGTCTTAATAATTTTGTACCATTACACAGTAGATTGTGCTGCATTTAAAAGCTCTTACGTGTCTAAAGTTTACACAGCCCAGCTTGCACACCCAGTTCTGAACTGCATATTCTGTACTTGAGGGTAAAGAAAAGCAGATTGATGTGTGCTGAAGCTGTACTCCTCTAGACATTTTTCACGTCCACAACCTTGCAGGGAAATACAATAAAGGAAATGTACCCTTCTCTCTCTCTTCTTTCCTGTGGAAGTGAATTTCCCTTGACCGTTTCATTTCTGTTTGGTATAGGAGGCTGAAAGACTCACTGGGGTTTAAGTGTGAATAGGAAGGAACTGAACAGGCTCACAGGAATATATTACCACATTCAGCACAAATACCAACACAATCCTTCCCTCACCTGCCATTACTGAAATAAGTTGACAGATCCACAACACCACAGCATTATTGAACCAGCCTCTGGAAATTGGGTCAATGGACAGTTTATATTGTTCGAATGGTCATGTGATCTGACGTTCTAAATGGATGTGTTCTATATTGGCTGAAGAACCTTTTAGAAGAACAGGCTTTAGTTGTATTCAGTTAAATGTAAATGTAAATCAATATAAGGGACACAGTCTCCAAGGAGTTTCTCAATGTTTTAGGCAGACACTAAATTGCAGGTTACTTTATGTATGTTGAGGTCAACATGTCCTCAGCTCAAATCAGATGAATCATTATTATATGTTTAGCATTGTTCTTCAGGGTAAGGAAACAGTTTAAAAACAGGCCTGTTATGTTCTTGCTCAATAACTGACTATTTGACTAAAAGCTCCTGATGTTTATCCAGTTACTGTTGTTATTGATTTTGGAAGTGGACATGGGGAGAGCACTCATATTTGGAACAAGTAAACAATTTCAATTTTTACCATGGCTTCATTTAAATCCTGCCCTTAAATTTAAATTCCTTAGAACACACTGTGATTTCCCATTTGCACATGAAACATGCAGCTATAGCCTTAGTGAAAGAAATCGTCTTCTCATAGCCAGCAGAGGGCAGTGTGACCCCTAACTGCTCACAGCAGAATTGAGAAGGTTTTTGGATAGACAGACTCTACACTGAACGCATCTGTGTATATGAATCTCAGCTATTGCTTCCCTGCGTGATTGACACTGCAATTATAGGGTTTGTATCTGTGAGGCCTCAGCTGTGTGTTAGTGTAAGGGCAGTAGACACCAAACCTACATATGCGTGATGACTACACCTTTTTCTTCACCCTCTCAATCCATAAAGTATTTTCTTCCATTACATTCTCAAAGCATAATCAACAGTTAGAAGTAAGACACTGTAATTGCAAGCAAACAGCTCCATGTTTGCTTTAACCTCCACATATGTTTAATGGCAAAACCAGGCAAGAGTTCTGCTGTAAGAATACAGAATGCAGCTTTCGCTCACCCCAGGGGAGGGGCTGCAGTTCCATAAAGATGCACCTGAATTTAAATTTCCACCAAGGACACATTCCTCCATTTCATGGAATAACTTCACAGCAGGTGTCAACGCTCAACAAATCCCACATACATTGTCTTCTGCTCCTGGTGATTCATTTTAATATTTCTATTCTGTCTAGTGCCCTAGAAAAGCCAACACAAAGGTAATCTACTTTACATATGACTAATAACCAATGTCTTTTTTACCGGCTCTGCAATGAGTAATGCTCTTGTTTTTTAACTATAATATTTTGTTTTACTTTTATATTGTGATTTAAGAGGATTCCACTGTTTACGGTTTACACATTTATTTCCCATGTTTCTTTTAAAACGTCATGTGCATTTTGAGCTATTGAAGAGATACAGGTAAGACTTATTTTGGAGGACATAGCAATTGATGACTTACAATAACTTCTTAATATGTTACAGTAGGATATAATGCTCAACAGTTTTAGACGCACAGTCAAGTGAAATGTGAAATTTCACTTCACAAATACATGAAGCACTGAGGTAAATTTCAACATTGATTTGTCCCTTCAGTTGAACACAGCCCAGATGGTCTACATTCTCAAATCACCATATTGCTGGATATTAAGTGACATTTTGTCTAGGAGAATTTATATTGCCTTTGATATCCTAAAACTGTTATAAGATGACCGGTCTTTACATTTGTGTTTGCATGTTTTTTTTCTTGCTGTGAAGTGTAGTTTTACTGTCATGTAAATTTAAGCAGTTTCATCATAAGCTGTTACAAAGCACTTCATATCGGAGCCAAACAAGCACCATCTAATGGCCATTTATTCTCCTATGTTACAACCGCAATCTAATCTTCTCATAACATTATCCACATCCACGTCTTTCTCCTGTATGTTTTTAACACAGTCATGTGCATCATGTGACCATCAACCCTCATAAATGTCTTGTTTCTCATTAGAATGCTGCTCTCAGAGAGCAGTGCCTTTGGACACACAGATCAGTATAATTGTCCCCTGACTCAGAGCTTCCCGCAGCCCTGTGGGAGAGAGCCTCTCTCTCTCGCTCTCTTTCCATCCTGATGTGTGCTGGCCCCTCATTTCTGAAACGTCTGTCTCATCGTCAGAATATTACTGCTGTCAGGGGTTAAACACTGGAAGCCTGGCAGCGATTGATTGGTGAATTGGGAGGTTGTGACTGTACTTGCAATCTGTACTCGCAATCTGTTTTTGTGAGAATCAAAAACATGCACTCTCTCTCACTCGTGCTTGCTCTCTCTCGCTCTCTCTCTCTCATTCGTCCTCTTTGACACATTCTTTGGATTTTGTAGTATTTAGTCATTAGTGTGTTTAATACTTGTTAAAATTAACTTAGCATAAAACTGTTGTTACACATTGAATGTCTGTACCAAAGAACTATTATTTAGAACATTTATGATTTTACTGTTTGCTCATGAATATTCATCATTCTATTTTTAAAATGTTACATGCAAATAAAACATTAGTTAGAGTGAAATCAGTTTAAATCAATTTTTTCCCTTCACTTTTGAAACAAAGAACACTAACATAATCCTAACATGACCAACACAGTAGGTTAAAAAAGCCCAGCTTGCATATAAACTCCATTAGGAATGGTCTCTATTCTTGATATATAACTGATCTAACACTGTGTTCGGTGCTTGCCAGATATTTCCATAAAACATCCACCCTTTGTCTGCAGCAATAAATGATTAAAATTACATAATTGTTTGGTTATCTGGGTAATCTTTTCCACAATATCTCTTCTGGCACAGCGGCCGAATCTATTAGCTTCATGAAATGGCCTTAAAAAATGATGGTTGTTTTAAAAAAAAAAAAGTGTAGTTATTTTGTCATAAGAGAAGAACTGAAACTGAAATACATATTCTCTCTCTAAGTGGTATTGACCAGTTAATACATTTAAATGTATATGCTAGCCAGAAATATTTTGGGATTTTTTTTAAATTGTTGTATTATGCTGTCTGAAGTCAACAGCAGTGAATTATACATAAAGACATCATTGAGCAGCAATTACTCCCCACTATCATAATGACAGACTATTTAAGTTCCGTCTGTGTAAACTGAAACCTCACAAAACTAATGCATCTGTTGCTTCTCTAGGAAGCTGTACATATATGGACCAATCACTCAGGGTGGTCAATAAGAAAACAGGTTCACACAGCTTCCTGTTTCCAAGGCAACCACACAAAACATGATAAACTAATTGGAAAGGACCTGTGAAATATTCACAAAGCAGAAGGCCAAGGATGATGCAGCAATACAGGTGGGTTATATTTATTTATATATTTTCTAATACATTTATTTTTGGCGTGGTTATTGTGAGCTTTTATGACAGGAAGGTGTCAGTTCTCATAGATAGAAGCCTGTGCTTTCACTGACAGTTGATGGAGTTATTGATTTGTCATTTTCCATTATTGGTTAGGGGTAAGAATGGATCGCACTTATGAAATCTGGTATAGCATTGTATACTGTGGGATTACTTGATGGATTAGTTAAATCCTTCATTATTTATCACCAACATTCTGTTCCAAACCCATGTGTGTTTTTACTTCTTTGTGGAATATTATCAAAAACACAATGCAAGTGCTATATTGAAAAGCACCATAGCATAGACTTATTGTGACTTGTGTGCTACAGATAGATATAGTACTATGTATCTATGGTGACAAGCTTGAACTTAAAAGTATTAATCCTGTCACAAAATGCTGAAAATCAATCCACAATGTCCAAAAATATCCATGCTTTTAAATATTTTATTACTGCCAGAGAATGTAAGTACTTATGTCAGAAGACACAGTATGAACAAAATGTCAGCTGTATTTGTAATTAATTTCACACAGAGGAAATGTTTAGATTCTGAGCAGGTCTTGGCAACACACCAGACACCCATCAGCAGCGGGTTAATAAACACCTTTCAGCATCTCTCACCGGTCCTGAGGGGCAAAAGAGAGATTGAGGCAGGAAAGGTTATGATTCAGTAGTTCTGAGAGACATATTTCGCATTACTTCAGTAATCTGCACTTAAATTTACCTGTAGACTGAACACCTTGTATAGCGTAGCCAATAAAATGATGGAAATCGGGACACAGAAATAGATTGTATGTCTGATTGTATGTCTGATGCTTTTTTTTTCCTCAATCCTGAGAGAAGGTGATTGGGGTGTGTGTGTGTGTCTATAGGTGATGCAAAGAGAAGGGTTAGGCCTCTCCTGTCAGTAAATCTGTTTGCTTGATTGATTTTAGATTAGCAGTTTAATGAAAACAGACCATGTTTGAAGAAAATGTGCTTCTCCTATCGCTCTATCAAATGCATTGTCTTGGAGGGAGTAAAATCACTCTGTGGTCCCATTAGACAAGGTGAAGGCAAGGTAGGACAAGCATCTCTGATCGCAATTTCCCCCAGACAGATAACCGTACCATTATGCTGTTCTCCACAGAGAGTGTTTGTTTAAAGGTGGCAAGCAATTAAAGATTAACACTTATACACATGCAGAGAGAAATGTCCTGTCTGTTCCACTGTACAATAATACAACAGTGTATGCATGCTGAGTGAAACTAATATATGCTAAGGCAACTGCTGTGGACAAGGTGTGTGTGTGTGTGTGTATGTTTGTATTAACTGCCTCATGCAACACCAAAGCGCTGTCATTCAAATTACAAAGCCTTTCAAAAGCGTATTTGTAGTTAGTGTCCCTGTAGCTCAAGTCATATTACATCAGACATACACATCACACATACCTGTAGCTCTGTATATGCTAGTAGCCTATATTTTTCTGTAGTTTTCTGTATGTTTAGAGTATGACATTTGGAAAGGGATTGGTTCAATTTGATAATTAATGTAAACTGATTGACCAATAATATATAAACTGATTGCACTGCAAGTTGCTTAAGTGTATCTTAAATGACTAAATGTTAATGATAAACATTTCAGTGTGGAAAGCCAACCGAAATATGCAACTGTGTGTGTGAGCACTAGATAAACACCCCAACAATTTACATTTATACAATGACATTGTTGATTTAGTGTTGGTCTATCACAATAGCAAACAAACACCACAATGTCTAATATTAAGTGACATTTTGCCTGAGGCCTAGACAGATCTGGGTCTAAGAGATCCCCAACAAATGGGTCTTGATCTGGATAATCCCCTTCTGCTTCTCTAACAAATGGATCCAAAGCCATCCAGAAAGCCTGTGTCTATATCTCCCATGACTGTGGATTTGGGTCCCACATGTTGTGTCTAAACAGAGAGATTGGAAGCAGTGTCAACAGGACCTGAAATTCAAACAGCAGCTGCAATCTTTCAGTCATTTTTATATGATTCCATTGTGTATGGTTTCTTTGTACTGTGCCATCCTATACACATTGCAGTATTATTTATACACAGCTTTGCTCTTTCTGTTCTTCAAACAGGTGGAATGACATGAATGAGTCTAGCTTCTCGCCATTCAATGAGCTCTTTGTCTATTGGCCACCAAGTGTAGTTTAATGTGTCCTGTCGCAAAGGGTGACATGCATGGATACAATTTTATAGCACCATTTTACACACATTGTGTAACCGGTGCCTCAAGTGTTGTGAGTCACACCTTATAGAAGATGCTAAGGTTTGTTTGCAAGTAATTAATGCCTTGAGTAGGTAAAATACAGTCTGAACAGGCCACTCCAGTCATTCTGTGCTGTTTTCTTGAAGTCTTAGGGTTGAAGTGTAATTTGTGTCACCATCAATAAACAAACATAAATCAAGGATGAGTGGTGCTTCAGAAATTGCTAACTTATTATTTACATGAATGAATTAGACAAACCTGGAAATGTCAATGCTACACATTAGTTTTAATGTATAGATACATCTTTTCACCATTTTATATATTTAATCATTTTGTTATTGGTGACTTTGACCTGTTAACTTAAGACAAATGTTAAAAATTAAAAGCTACAATTAGTTTTATTATAGAAAGCAAATATGTAAAGTGAACATACTTGATGTCAAAATGTGACAGTGACATTTTCTGCATATTGTTTAAATCAATATTCATAGTCTGGTGCTGTCAGAGTGAACCTTGTTGGACAGCGGTTTCTCTTCATCTTTACCCTGAAGTTGTCCCACCCTCAGACTCTTCACAAACAGCCTTGAGCTGCACAGTCTGCTGTGAATAACTTCTGTGGGTGTATCATTACGTTTCTAATGCTGAAGCGTGTCACCACCCAACAGAGCAAAACCCTTCTGGCCTTTAATATTAACAAGTGCATGAGGAATGTGGAGTTAAATGCCAAATACATTATGTAAACAAACAAGAGTGAAATAAGGGTTTGGAAAAAAGAGCTAAATAAAACATGGGGAAGCCAACCTGGACATTTTTAGCTAATAAAGTAGCTGTGTGTGGGTCTTTTTCCAAGAGAAGAATTGAGATACTGAGAGAATTGAGAAAAAATATTTATAGATACTGTAGCTGATTTATTTAGTAATCTTTATGAAATGTAATGCCATGTAGATGCTCTGTGACTGAATTGATTAATAAAAATATACATTTGAGCTGATTCTTGCACTGCAAAACTATGCATTTGGCATTAATGCATTTAGCATGTTCTTTTAATAGTGAATTTACTGAATAATGAAGCCACACATTTTCGTTTGTGAATGCATTCACTGGGAATCAACCCTGTGACCTTGATGTTGCAGAATACATCAACAAGCAGGGAAGCAGGTGGTCATAAAAGCATTTATAGGGAAAGGTGAAGTCCTATCAGCGTTTGCCATGTAATAAATTAGTGTGCATCAGGAATTAGCCTCTGTGTACAGTAAATCTGCAAATGAGATCTTTTCCAGTAAACAGGGTGTTTCTCATTATGTCAGAGCTGGATATTGCTGCCGGAGGCAAAATACACAGCTTTGATGTGCAACTCAAGCTGCTTGTGTCAAAGGCCTTGTGAATTTCTGATTTTGAGAGAAATGCATTTTGTAATACGTTGGTTAGATGTGTAAAGTGCCTTATACACACAGTAGGGTTTGCTTGCTGATAAGACACAAAGTTCAGACTGAAGCAAACAGTGTCAGTTGAAGTTATAAGTTACATGATCGTTATAAGTTTCCTCCCAGCATCTGGAAGGTTCCAATTGAAGGGTTTCTAATGAATAAGAAATCCTTAGACATCCCAGATTGTTTTTATCTTTGGCTCTACTGCACATTTCTCATTTCATCTCTCTGATCATCTCTCAGGCATTAAGGTAAACAAACACAGAGCAGTGGGTGCTTTGGGGTCACTCAAATGGTAACTGCCTGTGTCCATCACAGGCTGTAGCTATGGACAGGCATAACTAATCAAATAATGACACATGGGCCCCAACTGACAGACAGAACCAATCATTCCTGATCATGTGAATTAATCTCACCGAATATATTGTGCCTGTAGACTGGCATAAGTCATCACTAAATGACACCAAACAATGTTTGTTATTAAGCCAACCTTGTATATACACAGTAAATAGTTTCCTAAAATTAAGCTGTTATGCTCAATATTGATTTAACATTAACAATTTTATTAAAAAGAAATTTAAAATAGGAAAAAAACACTTGATTTAAGTTTTGCTATATTTCTACGCTTCCTCTAACTGCTGCATATGTATGAGTCTGATATTTATAGAAGGCTGTGCACTCTTATGCCAATGAGACGATCAGTCAATATTTATTTCCTCAATTACAGAGAGTGGAGAGATGCCTGAATGAGGGATTGTTGGCTGTTGTCCAGCACTTGCTGATCAACTTCATTTCCAGAAGCTTCATTTCTATCAGCTCAGTAATGTCATCATCTGCTATAGTCTTATAAAAAGAAAATGAGATAAAGATGTCACTGCAATGCAAAGAAATGAAGTTTGAAGAAGCAAGAAATCTTCTGTCACTGTTTTAATGGCCATCATTATTATTCACTGAGACATTACAATACAGTTTTATACCAAATTGTCACAGGAGATCTAAACGCATTCAATCAAATACCACAAAAACTGGGAGTTACAGTCTATATACAGACAGCATTTATATACTCCAAATATCTTTAGGTTTTTAATCAAACTGAAGTTTGGTTTATTTGTAAGACTCTGTAAAGATAATTGAATGTGACAAATTGAGTATGAAGTGATGCCACAGTTTTAAAGTGTAACACAGATACATTTGTTCATCTGTATAATTAATTCCTTGGCCCTTGAGTTGCACATTAAGGAGTTTTCAGTCTCTCGGTATAACAGAAATCTAATGTATTCATCTTTCCCTGTTCTCCATGCCTTTGGATACAGCTGATGTGTTTTACATCCTTCTGAAATTCCAGCCTTCCGAACCCACAAAAGGCAACTCGCATAGCAGAGACCATACTTTTTGAAATATGGTTTTCAAACAAAATAGGTCAAATGTGAAATTGACTTTAAATACAGATTTACAAAAACAACCTTCCGCTTACAGACTCATTTGCAGTTGAATACAGTACATATATCATACAGCATTTGTACTGAATTCTAAGTTTGACGCCAAAAACAAGTACAGCACTGTAATCAGATCAGTGCAGATCTTTTGCCTGTCAAATATAGCCACAGTTTCCTTGTTGTTTATTTTCATGGGCTAAATTTACTGTTCACATTAATGCAACGTTTTAAATCCAATAGAAATCCAGTAAATGTTTTTTTATACCAGCAGTTCACTCCTATGCAATACTATATAATCACACTAATTCTATTAGGATCTGTATTTGTCCAACAGGTTTGGTAAATCTAAGGAATTGCTGAAGTGTGAAGGAAGCCAATGACACTGAACTAACAACAGTAAAGCACATACCATTTGGGTCTCAGTCAAAAACACCAAAAAAAGTCAATCATTAAAACAATTTAATGTTCATTCAATTTTTGTGAATTAAATGCCCCTGTATATTTAAATGTACTGATGACTTTAAAATGTCTAAATATCTTATATAGCTTATATAGCTGCTGTCTTTTGGTGTAAAAACTGTAGTTTGCACGTCTTCAAGAGTTTATTTAAAGCCAAGGGAAGAAAAAAAAAGGGCTGCACAACATACGAATCTGATAGTGAGAAGTGCATGTATTCCTGTAATTTATGCCACAAATGTTTGGTTTATGACAGCCTCTGGTCGTCAAGTATTGCGTAAAATATCAGCTTTAACGGATGACGCCGACCTCTTTTATGACGTCACGTGTGGTTATAGCAGGTGCGTATATTTGGCAGTTTGTGAAGTTGTCTTGCAGTCTCTACACATATTACAATATTCATTTATTCGACGTCGTAGGATAACTTGTCTTGCTTCCTCTTCTCAGGTATGTGCGATACGCTTTTGTGCTGTACGGTCGCGTGTATTACTTTAGCTAAGCGCTAGTTTGCATGTATTGTTTGTGCATTAAATGCGTTGCACGCTCGGCAGTTGTATTTGGTTGCTGATTCTTCCCTGGGGGGCGAAGAACCTCCTGTCACGTGCGCTCATGTTTCTCCGCTGGTGTTGTGTTGTGTTTGGTACCGGTTCCGTTGTTTTGTTTCTTTGGGTTTGGTGAATGAAGTTCAGGGCAGTTAGTACACGGGTGGCTCGTTGGCCGCAGTCGGTCTGTTTGGGTGACGTACGAGTGTAACGCGGTCGTCCATTGCGCTACTGACCCCCATTGTACTGTCCTGTATACGTTTAGTTTTTGTTACAACTGTAATATATAAATAGATGTTGCTTTATGCTTTTGTTTTATTTATATATTTGGATATTTATTTATATGTTTGGATTCCGCTTCTGTAAGGACGGGAAGTTATTGTATCTTTTTTCTTTAGTTGTGTTGTTTCTTATTGTTCGCAACAAATAGGCTCCGGCTTTATATGAGTTATTTGTTGTTGTTTCTTTTTGTATTTGTTGTATTGCAGAGTCTTTATTTCTGTCTATAAAGACTCTGCAATACAAGAGCGTCTTTACTTTCTATTTCTAAAGTGAGCTTTAGTTCTTCCTATACACACACATTTGATCTGGCTACAGTTTCTGCTTTCATTGCATTAGGAAGCAGCACTGAAGTTAGTCAATCTGGTGGGTTTTATAAGAAGCCCCATGTATGGTTTTGTGCTTTAAAAAAACAGCACATGCTTTAATCCTAGTGTATTAAGTGCTCATTAAAGCAGAGATTGAACTAGTAAGAGACAGACAGCATATCTAACTCCATCAATAACTCCATCAATAACTTAGAAACCAGGAATGAGTCAAAAATTAAGTCTTTGGAAACTTCTTTCAATATCCCATGTAGAAACCAACATTTCAGGACAATGTGTTTAACACAAAAGTGTTTCCTTTTGGGGGTCAGATAAAGTTTAAACTACACATTTCTGTAAATAAGTAGTAGTTTATGGTTGTCTGTCAGAATGACTGCCAGAAAGAGATTTGCCGCACAACGGTTGTCATAGCAACTGTGGTTCAACTATATTTTGAAGCAGACTACTTTCCTCTCTGTTTACTTTCCTGTTGTATTTTCTGCTTTCTAAACAGACAAAGTTTTGCTTTACCAGTCCAGTGCGGAGAAAAGGAAAGGTATGTTATGAAGTGATGGGTGTGTTAATATTGTGCACTTTATGATAGATGCTGTTTCCTGGGGCAGGACCTACAGTGCAGAGTGACAAGCCACTATTTCGCTGTCATAATTCTGCTTGGCTCTGTGAAAAGGCTTTTAACAGGATATAATTATATAGCTCACCACGCTCTGTCACATTGCTTTCATTTTGGAAAGAGGTCAGCATGAAATACACAAAACAATTTTACTGTACCAACAAATAAACAATAGTTATATTTTTGTTGCCATAAAGCATTAATATAACCTAGTAGCATCAAAGTCTCAAGTTCATGCATTTTTAACGCTGTGATTACATTGCTATAAAAATAAAGCATTTTTAGTGTAGATTATTTATTACTTATATTTGTTTGGCTACTCTTTATAATTAACTGTTGCACATCATGGTCCAAAAGGTAAAGTAACTTTAATCACTCTAAATGGTACCTAAAACAGCCTCAGTCACAATCAAAATTTTGATCATTTCATTTACAGTAACTTCAACTTAGTTTATAATTTGGATGAAACTGAAAGTGATAATTGTCTGAGTGGGTGAGTTATTAACAAAATTAGTTTGTTCTTTTCAACATGATAAATTCAGGTCCATTTGCAGACTGATTGTTAAGACGATAGGCAGACAAGCTCTCATTGACAAATCACCCAATGAAATTGTGACTGAGGGTCATGTGACTTTGAATCACAACACTTAGACAAAAGGACAGCAACTAAAGATGTACAGAATTGTTCACTGTCTGTGAGCTTTCTCCCCTCTTCTCAGCCACTGCTTCCAGCTGGTCCGGACCGAGTTTAATAATGAAGCCGGTGTTCCTGATCAGTGTGTTCATGCACTCAGAAACCCTGTGCTGATGTTATTTCCCAGCAGAAACCTATAAAGAAAAAAGTATCAGGTGGCAGCCACACATTAGTAGAACATCTCTAGCAGTCTGCAGCACATGTTCAAACGCCTGAGTCGCAGAACAGGCTGCTCTGTTTTTGTAGCTTTATTGTTAGATTTGGTACTTGTAGGACCTGAGTGAGATGGGAGTTTAATAATTACTCTGAGCTTGTTCTCATGTCTTATTGTATAAGGTGCTTGAGTCGGTACATAATCAGGTACTAATATAATTGAGGCGGCCTACTTTCAAAAGACCCATGTACCATTTTTTAATATTAAAATATTTTCTTACTCATTTTTACAACCTGTCTGGATACGGGTGGATTTTCTAAATTCTGCCTTTGGCTTTACGCAGGTAAATTTATAAAACTGTATGCAGGCCATATTTGAAGTGGCCTCTGTGGGTCATTTATTTGCATAACAGTCATCCATGTATGGCCAAAGTGCCTTTGTTTGATTTGAATAACCATTTAAAAGATGAGTAGTTTTAGTGTAGCATATAGCCGGCTTACCCCATTCCATTGCTGCTGTTTAAATATAGACAAATTGTTTACGTGGCTCATTTGGTCTCTTGTTGCATAAACGGTTGTCTGAGCAAGCAGAAAATGGAAA